>DWJK01000374.1:0-23027 GCA_018248815.1 Croniades pieria auraria
AAACGTAGCGTGGGACGCCCTCCATCTAGGTGGAGTGACGATATACGCAAAGTGGCTGGCAGTGGTTGGATGGGAAGAGCTGAAGATCGAGCTCAGTGGCGTGCCATTGAAGAGGCATATGTCCAGCAGGGCTTTGTTTCTTCTGCTATTAAATAAAAACATGCTATGACATAGTACGCGGTTAAACTAACGTAAAACTCAAAATGTTCTCACTAAAGGTAGAAATAATATTCCTCTAAGGGATATTATTAATTAGAGTATGACCTCTCAAAAACATCATTTTAAAATATCAGGCGGATTGAGTTTTCAATTAACTATTTGAATCCTAAATTAATTATTATTTTTAAATAAGGTTAATTCATTAGAGACTGCAGGGATGCGAATATTATGACCTAAAAGATAATAAAATGTGGATACCTGTGTACATAACGTGTTGGTGTAATATACAGCACACTGAGGTAGACGAGTGCTGAACCCAAAGCGCATATCAGCGACAGTAATTGTACAAAAGTGACGGGAAGCAGGTGTGCCACCAACGCAGTGGTCGTCCCCTGCGTTACCGTCACCGTCCTGCAACGCTCGCGGTGCTATTACTGCTCGTTACACGCTGCTCCGGTCGGGCGCGAATGTGCATCGATCTCTATATTTCGTTGTTTTAGAGGTCGATTTTTTATTTTACAGCGTGCCTATTCAAAGGATTCAAAGTACGTTACACTACGCCTGTAATCCCCGAAGGGGTACGCTGAGGAGTATAGTACACTCTCACGTTTCACCAGTTACGTTCAAGTCCAATGGAATAAGTGGTTAACTTATTGCCATACACCGGGTACAGACCAGACTCCGAGTCACTACTAGAAATTAATGATTAGAAAAATCCAATAGCACCCGACCCGGGATTTAAATCCAGAACCTCCCGATCGGCAGTCGCGCTTGCAACTCGATCAACGAGGCAGTAAATTTTTCGTATTATTCAAAAGAATAGGAAAAATATATCAGTTTTATGAATTTAGGTGGGTTCTGATCTAGTGAACCACTTAGTTTAGGGTGAAGTGTGTTCTCGTTAGAACAAAAGCAAATATTGGTGTTGGTGATAAACATGGGAATCAACGTTAACTCAAAAATTAAGAATGTGCACTAATGTCAATCTTATCTATATACTAAAATTGACTTTTTCTGACTGTTAATTTCCAGTAGCAGCTGATTCTGGATTTGTGCCTGATGTATGGCAATAAGCGAAGACCCATTGGTTAGCCATTAATGTTACTGGTGAAACATACGACTGTACTACACTCATCTGCCTGCCTTTTGAGGAAATACGGTCCTCATGTTACATTACACTAATGTTATTCGCCTGTTTTAGTTATCGGAGAGGTTCCTATTGTAAACGTTACCCATGTAATACGAAAATTTTAAATATATAATGCTAAGTAATGTTTATTATTATTCAATGGGATATTCAGTTTGTTTCTTATTTCAATTACATAGGAATATAAGGGAAATGTATTAATGATATGGTTTCTGTAAGATATTTGTTGTGAATATTCGTTGCTGTTCGAGCATAATTGAGTGTAATAAATGTGTATTGTATGGATTACGAAGTGAGAGTTCATTAAACCAGCGCCGGAAACGCCATTTGAATAAATCGTGTTCCAATTTCGAAGCTGCGTTATCTACGAGAGAAAACTGTAGCGATAACCGATGCATTTTGATGTAGACTCAAATTTAGAATGCAGACAAAAGGCAAACTTTCGCGGGGTATCGAATCAATCGGGCGCGTTCGGACGTTTCCGGCGGCGCTCGGCCGCGCTCGGTTCAGCTGACGCGATCTGTTGCTATGTGCATTTGCTGAAGAGTAAAGCGGACGTTTACAAAGCCATAAAAACGTCGACATTGCACAATATCAAAGCTAATTTTGACGTCGTGGTCGCTTGTTTATCAAACACTTTATGAGACAAGCGCTTAATTTTATTGCTCCGAATATTAACTTGTTTTTATTAAAAAACGGTATTTGGACCAATTTTAGTTCACGTAACGTTATCTTTTATATAATACTATTACTCTTTACAAATTTGTACACAATTATTTACATCTACCTATTACAATATACCGCTGCGGAACAAAGAACTGCTTTGTTCGTATAAAAAGTCCTAAAAACTCCATAGCAAATGCAACTAAGTCGAGCCTACGTGACCGAACCGATGTGCGCACACACACCACCAAACCTAACTGTTCGCGGACACGACTCGACGTACACATCCGCAGACGCGGTTAACTCTCGCGACAAAACCAAAAAGGCGTAAGCACCGTCGACCTTCACAAAGAAATGAGCACATCTCACGACTTTACTGTCAACGAAATAAGGGTGATTTTAACAAAATGGTATTGATGTCCATTAAATCATTCCGGTTTAGAGTGCGGTAATAGCTCCGCTACTGCATTTATGGCAGAAGTCTGTAGTTGCCAACCTTTTTGTATGAGTTTTTTGTAATAACTGTTACGTTGTCTTTAATAGTTGACAGGCCACGCCCACTCGATTGTGTTAAGACAATGGCAGTTATGTTAATTACTCAAGAATTAGCATCCTTTTAGTGACTTGTATACTGTTTATTATTTTATATGATCTACTAAAGCGGCTATTCTTAGTGACACAAGAAACGAGATACAATGGTGCTCTTAGTTTTTTTGCTGTTTTAGAATTAATACTAAGACATATACTGCATAAAGTTTTAGTTAATATATTCATTTTAATTCAATTTGTGGGTAACTATAGCAGTTCATTTATGGATCTCTGTAAAAGTTTCTAAGAACGCGAGCCTCTGCGAGCAATATATATTTGCTGATAAGATGCTTACATTAATTTCTACGAATATTAAAAGCAAGCACTAAATTGACATAAAGTCGCCTAGAAAGGGAGCTCTAAAACTGAAATAAGGTGAAAGTACAGGGATGGCCCACAAAAAGGTTGGCGCTCCCTGCCTCGTCCCGTACGTACCCGCTTGGTAACAGGCGAACGAAAGCGAAGCAAAGTCATTGATATAAATACCGACCTTATTGCTGTAGACTTTAAATCCATTTTAGCTTGCTGGAGCTCTTGAGAAATTTTGCAAGGGAAAATCAACGTACAATTTGCTACATAAAATTGCTTTTCCTTTGCATGGTAGGGTTGTTATTGATCGAAGCTTATGCGAAAAAGTTTTGTATTACTCACGCAGATAAGGTAACCTATTCGAAAGCTTAGTTCTGTGCATCCTTGTCTAACATTAAGTGTCTGAGAGAGATGGAGATATTCGAAAATAGTGCTATATGATGTCAGTTTTAGGCCGTGTTATAGTGGTAGGTTATTGGAGAGAATTCGAAATTCGAAATTGAGTTTTTAAATGCGTAGGTTAATATACTAAATCGACGTTGGGAACCGGTTTAAACAAATGCTACTTTATTTTCATAGTACTAAGGTTCATCGATAACTGTTTCTATTGTTCTATAGTCAGCGATATTAATAATAGACAAAGGATTCCCAACAAAGAAGGATTCCATTGGTGGAGTTTGCCTTATGTAATCAGTTAATCAATTATGAAATATGTTTCGAAGAGAAATTACTTAGAGTAATTGAAAATTTTGACGCTCTGCACGTTTTTTTCCGATCTGCTCTAGTCTTATCTTCACCTGTTACTATGGGCGTACTTCACGGGTCTCAACGAAGGACTTGGAGATTCAGGCCATTGCCCGACAGTCCTTCAGATATGCTACTGTCGTTAAGAAGTCCATTGAGGTCTAACTATTAAGGGTACTCTATTCAATTGTAACATTTAAATCTACGTGTGAAGCCCTCTGATTCTGGTTGTAGGGTCATGTAGATCACATTGAAAACAAACCAGTTCTAACTGGTTTAGAATGAGAATGAGCGGAATGGTTGTTTACCAACAAATGATTTAACATCTCATTTTTACAGTCGAGTGATTTTGTATTATGTAACGAAATAAAGGAATATTAGCGTAAAGATGGGCTCTCCGATACAATAGCGATGATCGTGCTCCCCAGGGTGACAGGTTCGATCCCGACAAAAAAATGTACGTTCACTAACTGGGTTCCGCACTAATAAATTACAGGCATAATATAATGACCAACGTTTGCCTTCATTTTAGAATTTGGTCATTTTCTTTTCGTATGTTTTAAATTTCGAACCACATTTTTCAAATGCCTTACTTCATTAGTTTTTATTTTAATAATGGCGTAAGTACACATAATAAAATAAGTATATCTGAGTTTCATAGGCCGTTCTTTCCTTTCGGAAATTAATTGTAACTAAAATTGTCTTCATTGTAAAGTTTTAAAAAGATCGTTTAGGGTATTTGTAGTGATTTATTACTAATTAATCCACTGGTGCATTGTCAGTTCGACACGAAACAGCATTATTGAATTTCTCAGCCGGTAGCCAGTAGCTTCATAATGGTGTTCGGGTTTTTAACAATTCGTTACCATTTTAAAATGATTACGCTGGAGTTCACGACAATACTTGAAACCGAAACCAATTTTCTCAATTTATTGCCTTTTATAATTACGTCGTAATCAATTCGGCTTGACGTGAAATCAGTTTTAATTCTTATTGAAACATTATTATAATATATTAAAATATAACTTCACGTCTGCATTTCCCCCAAGGAGTAAACAGTGAAATGTAGTGTAGGTACGTCTACCAATGTACTTAAGATAGAAACTAAACTGTAGGCAGCCGTAGGAACATTTTTTCTTTGTTGTTCCGAAGTATTTTCTGGAAGGTTGTCGGGAGCGCGGGGCCGCTCTGTGCGCTCGCTGGCTCGCACTCAGGCGAGATGCTAGTATCGGAGGGCGTGGCGCGCTCGCCGGTCCGCTCGCCATCGGACAAGTGGCTTAATTTTATTTAGGTATCGTAACACTAATCCTACTGTCTGACTATTGTGGCTCGAACATACTTACGTACTATACATAACAACCTGTGACATCAACTGTATTTGTGCTAACGGCTTATTTGTGTTTCTATTTACGTATCTTAAGCCAGTCCAAGGTTTTTAGTTTCATACAGTACAATACTCCGATGGCTCGGTACTGCAGAGAGAATGGCAGACAGTAAAATGACAAAACAAATATGCAATGTGAATGTTGATGGCTGTGTGTCAGATACTGGCTCATGGAGGTGTCAGAAGTCAGCGTGATTACTGTAGAAGAAGCATGTTAAATTTGTAAGGCTTGCTATATTAGGCATTCCGTGTTCTCTGTCTACCTCGTAAGAGACGTGCGTGTGATATAATAATAATAAATACAAAAATAAAATAGGTGTATAATGTTATTCGCGGTAGATTGGCACGAACAGTTGATTCGTTGGGGTAGCATACAGTTCACAGATGGGGTGAAATCTTCCACGTTTGTCGCCCTTGTTCAAGGGATTATGTGAAATTGGAAGCGACTGTGTTACCTAGCCTTCACACAGATATGCGTTGTGCTGTGCGAGAGCCATCTCAGTTGTACATCGAAATATATTACCGGACTAACAAAATAAATAAAGGCAGAAGTGAAAGAAGGAAAAATAATATATACGGAATAATTTCAGAACAAGTATCAAACAAAGGGATTAGCCCTATTATTAAATATTTGCCGGGTATGTAATCAACTCCTATAGGAAGGGTTTTTCCTATATAATGTTCTTATGTTCTTAATGTTATCTTTCATAATGTTGTTCAGGACGGACGAAATACAGCAGCACGCAGTTGGCCAACATGGTGTACTGACCTATCCCTTTTCATACTATTATAAGGGCTCATGACCACGTGTAGAAATTTAGAAGAACTATTATTATTCCAACAGTCTGTAGCCTTCATTTTCAGTCTAGTAGAAGACTTGGTATACATCAGTGGAACAATAAACGGGTTGATGACGATAATGATGATGATAAATGTTATGTACTACAGCATAGCCTTTGAGAGACAGGATAGGATAGGATAGAATTGGATAGGATAGGATAGGATAGAAGAGATACGTTAATTTGGATGTTATGCTCGACTGTTGTGAGGAAACAAATAAACATAAATGTATGAAGGGTGTAATGTCGGTAATAAAGTTTTACGAATTCCTCAAATTAAATACGTTTGATTTTCGCTGTTTTTCTTTCATCGTCGCAAGTTTAAATGTATAAGTTTTATTAAATGTTACCTTTTGAATATTTGTTACTATGGCCTCCATAAGAGACTATTCACCAGTAGTATACGAAGGGTGGCAGGATCAAAGCACCATAGGTGGGTTAACGGTTACAGCAGAGCGACGACCACCCAGAGGGTGTTCAGTTTGGAATTCTTAAAACTTAAGGGCTGCCCCTTTTACGTACTTTACTATCATTAAAATGTATTTATTTTCCCGCGGTGTCGGGCGACGTGTGTTGCATGTCGAACTATCGGATTTCAACTAAAACAAAACAGATTAAGCGATTCCCTCAAAGGCAATAAAACGCAACGTCGACGGAATGGTACAAATAACCACGCGAGGGGCCGCGTCGCCCGCCGTGAACTCCTTGCTGCCTTTCCGCAAGTCCACGAAGATTGCCCTCTGAAGCTTTATGCCTAAAACAATTCTCTCACATTTTAGTAATCACTCATAACGTTGTACAAGGGCTATGAAGAGAGATGCGGATGTAGAATAAGTACGTTAGGTCTGTTATTGTAGACAATTGTCACACACAATTAGTGCGCTCTTCCCACTCCGTAAGATATTTGTCGTGATAATATAATAAAATTGATTATATCGCGTCCACTCTGTTATAAAAACGGATAGTTGTATATTTGTAGTTATGATTGTGAAGTAGAAAACTGGAAGATATGTTTCAATATTGCTTCATTCGTTTGCGTCGCTTTGCACAACTCTCTTGGAGAAAGGCATTAGCCCTGAATTATAAAAATTTCAGTAAAAAATTATAGGACAAGTGTTCAAAACAGTTTCTCATTTGCTCTCTACTGCTGACGGCATCGATCATAATAACGTACGTGATCATAATAATCTGATAACGTACATAATAATATACGTGAGTAAAAATAAACCAACGTCGAATGAAGTTAGTATACAAAATGAAATTATTGATACTACCACCCGTTAGCAGCTAAAATGATGTATTCCACACCCTATGAATGATAAATCATAATTACTTATCAATTATGTTGCGATACTAATATTTTGTGCCGCGATCACCGACGAGAGGGTGTTGGTTCACGCGAGCGCGTTGCATCGTGCGTCGGTTATGAAAAAAAATGGTGGTATTAACTCCGCGGGATATGTTCTAACAATGGCAGTAAGGCGAGCCGCGCGGGGCGGCCGCGGGGGCCTTGCTTAACACGTTTTTGAATAACTTTGTGTCAAATTATAAATTTATTGCAAGGAGATTATTGCTTCATAAGGAGAGTGACTCTGGATAGAATGAGAGCGTCGTTATCACTTACACTGTGTCTGGTGGTCGTACAGTCTGCATGTAACGGTAGATTAAAAACAATTTGACGGGTTTAGCAAAGCCGAGTGCTTTCAGCCCCTGTGTGGTGGATCGAAGTTGTTACAGTCTAATAAAATCATGAAACAGTTCAGAAGCAGCTAAAATATTTCCCATAATTAGAAAAACTATTTAGGTTCTTAGCGGATATATACATAAATTATGTTCGAATAGTGTTTATTGAATGCCTTTAGGACCGATTTTCAGTATGTTTCGAAGAAATATCATTAATCTTTAAACATATTGCCAGCGTCACACGGAACTGTAAACCCTAACAGAAACTGACTGTTAATTTGACAAAAACAGTTAGTAAAAGATATGATTCAAATTTTTTAGAAAAAGTAGATAGATATTCAAAGATACAGCCATTTGACACTCGATGCTCTTTATCTATCCTGTAAAAGACCTAGCATGATAGTATATAGTAATAACTTTAGATTGTAGGATTTAAAAACCAAGACATGAATTAGCACGTATGTTATCGTATTCGCATCAAAACGCATATGCGTTGAACGAGCCGCGTGCAATCACGGCACTGCACTGTTTGAGCACTCTCCATCTCCCTTCCCAATATTCCACCCCTAATCTGCCGCCCGCGGCGCGCATATTCAATTTTATGTCGCACCAAATCGTTAAAAACGAATCGCGCGTTTTGGTAAGGTCAGCGATGCTCAAACTTTCATTAAGTTAATGTGTAAGTTTAGAATTGAAGGATGTTAAGTCACTTTAAAGTACGTAAAGTTAATTATGGAACGTATGTATATAATTTATCATACAGCAGCAGAAAAGGGACACCAATATGAAAGTTTGGTTTGTAGAAACAATGAAAAACTCGAATACTTCAATAGTGACTTGCGCGAAATTCAACTAGTCCGTCCATTTTTTTCATTTCACTACTATGTTCAAATCAACATTTCAAATGCTTTTTTCATCCGCTTTCGTAAAAGTCAATTATTCAACTCGTTTCAGCCATGTATGTACATACGTAAAACGTAACATCACGCCTGTGATCCCCGAAGGGGTAGGCAGAGGAGTGTGGTACACTCCCACGTTTCACCAGTTACGTTTACGTCCCATGGAATAGATGGTGAACCTTTTGCCATACACCGGGCAGAGATCCAGACTCCGAGCCACTACCAGAAATTCTAAATTACAAAAATCTAATAGTATCCGATCCGGGATTTGAACCACGGATCTCCAGATCGGCAGTCGCACTTGCAACCACTCGATCAACGAGGCAGTCAACATATTAAACTGTAATTTAAAGGATAATGCATGACTGTTTAACTTTTGTTTGACACATTCAGTTTTTGAAAAAAAAAGTTAAGATTTATAGTATGCGTCAAATTTTCCAAGTCCTTTGAAACATTGATGCATGCCACCGTTTTGGACAAAAGAATAACGGACTAAATGTCAAAAGAAAAATTAAAACTTTACGTTGTTTCAATTACAGTAATTGTACATTTTGTTAATTACTGTTTGTTTAAATTTCAATTATAAGTCCATTGTCTATGACTTTACCTCACTCTGTGCTTTCTTGAAAATATTGCTTGTGTCTTAAACGTAGGTGATATTTTGACTAATGTATAGCAAAAAACATAATAAACAAAATAATATTTGATAATAACTTTAATCTGCAAAATTTTAGAAAGTAATTTAGTAGGTATAACACGAAATGATATTTTTCCAAAGTAGCAACCCTAAGCTCAGCAGAGGAAGTATTTTAAAAGCGATTAGTAAATTTCCTGATGACAGTAAAAGTTTAAGAATATGCTCGTCAAACGCTATTGATTATGGAGTGCAATAAGTTAAAAAAGCTATAATGAATATGAATAAAGAATCGGTTGTATTCCTAAGATTGTATCTGACGGAACTTAGATAATTTTTATTACAAACACTTTTATATTTGAACATTTTTAATTTCTAGCTATTCGATTCCATGTTACATTCACTGATGAATTATATCATTCCATACATTGGTACTTTCACGGTATGCAATCAATCGTGTCAACCTACATAACAAAAGTCTTGGAAGCCTCATTCGGTTCAGTGCTTTCTTTCATTACGTAACTTGAGTTCGCTCGACTCGCTTCTCATGCTTGACGCTAATCTTTTGTTAGCCGCTTGCTTTTACTTCTTTCTTGGAGGTTTTCATCACTACGGCCGTACCTTTACTAAAGTACTCGCTTTGAGCCATTGTGGAGACTTTTATCTTTCTTTTTATGCAAATAATAAATTCGAATTTTTTTCACCGTGTTTTAGAATATAAAACCTTTTTAAGAATGCTTACATGACAAATGAGTTTGATTTTTTATTTGAATTGGGTAAAAATATTTTAAAAAAATTTGACAGGAAGCCAACAATTGCATGTAAACTTTTTAAATACTTTATTTGCCCGAAAACAAGTACCATCGAAAGTTGTTTTGTTAACTGCAAGAACGTAAGAAAAAATTTGAAACTAATTTTAAGGTTATGTGAACATAAAATTACATGTTTTTTATATCTTCCGTTAATAACTTCTCCCATTGTGAGTTCAACGAGCCCCAAATTATTGTTGGTCAAGTCTAGCGATATACCCGTCAGGGATTGAAGTATTCAAAGTCAAACTTGGCTGGAATCCAAAAATTACTTTAAAATAATCCAGCTTAACTTTTAATCTTTTTGTGCAAACACTTATAACTGTAGACATTTACCTCCACGAAACTTAATATAATGCCGCAACGAACTTATATAAGAATATGCTTTTGCTAGCCGCTAACTTCATGAAATATTAATATCAACACAACAACACTCAGATTTTAAAATCAATAGTCACGTTGAACGAACTAAGATCCATAGTTATGAGGCTCCTTTTCGGATACGAATGAATTTAAATCAGTCGGTCGGTTGTTTGGCTGTTCACCTTTGTAATTTAAAATGTTTTGACATCCGTCTGTTGGGAGTTCAGAACTGAAAATATTTTTAAACCACTTATAAACACGATCGACAAAAATGTTTAGAAGTGACACGGAACAACATTTTTACTTTTACTTGCAAACGTTTAAGCGATTTGGTCGATGGGTTATGTCTAGTGACAGACCACCGAAGGTTGATTGAAGAATAAAATATAATACAGTAAAAGGTAAAAAATTATGAATCGTGGGAGTGTGTTACATTCCTCTGCCTAGCACTTAGGGGATTACCGGCGTGATGTTACTTTTTTTTGCAAAGATATAACCTTCTAGATGAAAAAATTTAGAATTTTAGTTGTAAAGTAATAATGTAAATAAATATTGTTCTGTCAAGCGAATACCTAACTCATTTGTACGATTGTAAGGCAAAAGACGACGTGAAGACGAAATAATATTACATTGAAATGACTCGTTGGAGACAATCTAAAAAAATACTAGAATTTAAATGCTTTTCATGAATGGGAAACTGCACGGCTTATTATAGCGGCTAAATACATAAATCATTCATTCATTCACTCACTCTTCAAACATAATTCACATATAACGTAGTCAGCTCTACTGAAACAATGTTTTTACTTATGCGCTGTTCGGATACACATTGCATAAAAAGTGTTAGATAAAAATCATTCCAACCTCATGTCACAGATAAGCGTACTAGCATCTAAAGATGACGCGAAGACGAGATGGGGAGATCAGCCGACGGCGATGTGGTGTCGCAGTGTCAGAGATCGCTCGATCGGTGAAACGCAGACACTTTCTCCAAGGCCACGCCGGCGCCGGCGTCTCCCACCATACCAGTAATCATGTTACAAACAAACACGGATACTGTTATATCATGAACCATATTGCGGTAGGCCTCAATTTCCACTTTCATTTCTAATTTGTTTCACGTTTAAATACTTGTCACCAACAATAACATATTTCGTACCCACTCGCATCATTTGATTGACCTCGCAACAACACTGAGCTTTATGAGGCTTGTTCATATCAATGATATGAATTTGTTTTTCAATAAATGTAAAGAGTAGTAACCAGTTTTTATTATAACACGACGAATAGCTTCAAACTGTGGTGGTCAAATAAAATAAAATCCACGTATATATTGCTTTAAATCAGTATATAAAAAAAAACATGGTAAAAATGTAAATATTGGGTGTTATTAGATTATCATATAGTCACACCGGGTACCTCACAGGGTTAGCAAGGAGTACGGGGTGCACACATATAAAATACGAACCTATGATATAATTCCGATTTCGAATAAATCGTATTTGTATTCAGATTTGCTAAATCTGTTCAAAACATGGCTGATAAGTGCGGTCGTCACGCTTTCACCGAAGGTCGATGGCTTGGTCCGCCTCAGCTTTAGACCTAACGAGCCATAGAAAAACGTTTCGACGTCAAAATAAGAAATCACCGCGTAAGACTTGTAAAACATTCTACGATACCTACCAATGGCTAGTACTGTTATATATTGCAATCAATAAAGATCTCTACGTGTGAGCACATGTTTTTTAATAAGTTAATTGACATAAATCATTCTTAAACAGGATGCGTACGTACCTTAGTACATACATAACGTCTCGGCTCGTATGTAAAAACATAAGTAGATAAGATATACTTGTAGGGTTTTAATTTTTCCTCGTTTCTATATCCACTTTATAAATATTCATAATTATAGTCCATGTCGTTAAGGAATTTGTTACACCTATAATTATGTATACGGTACATACGTATCACCATCAACATCATCATCAGCCTATCTCAGTCACTGCTGGACATAGGTCGCATATGTATATGTATGTATATTTATACCATAATTTTATGTTGTCTTCTATAACGTACAAAATACTAATTCACAAAGTTTTTTTTGTAATAAATTTTATACCAAAGCTATGGGAAATCGTTTTTAACACTAACGAGTAGTTTAAATTATAGAAATAAAACGATTAAAACAATAGCACTTCTATGATAAAATTTTACACAATCAAGTTTAATGCGTAAAAGTAATTAACTATTATTACTTTTTGATTAAAGTAAATATTAGTGTCTAACGATCTCGTTTCAAATACATTAACTAAATTAGAAGATACGAGTCTAATACTAACAATACATTTAAATTAAAATATTGTACAATACATTAACCGAACAGACCTCTGAAAGCAACTTTAGCAAAAATTTAATTTTAAAAGCGTCGACAGCAAAAATTTTAATGTGGGAAAATTCTCTCGTATTATTTGACCCGGAAAATAAAATTATGCGAAGCGGAAAGCTGTATAGACGCATCTACCTCAATTTCGTTTCCTTTATTTACACGCCCTGTTATTTCATGTTTTAGCAAATGGAGCTTGGAGCTGGCCAAGCATATGTATGTAGGAATGGAAAAAGATTTAAATTGTTATTTATTTTCTAATTTAGAATAATTAGCTAGATGCTTACTTGAATAATCATTGCGAGATTGACTTTGCGGTCAAATGAATATGTATGTATATACAGCATAATGTGAAATCATGAACAGAACATGAAACTCGGAATTTGGATATTAAATTTAGATAATTTTTTTGTCGTTATTGATGTACGTAGTAATAAGAATATAAAAAATAAGACAAATATCGACCCATTTTTCATTTCACTGTTGGAATATGAGTCGCCTCTCATAATAAAAGGCTTAAGGCTATAGTTCGCCACGCTGGCCAAGTGCGGGTTGGCAGACTTCACACAACTTAGAATTTTTTTTTTTATAAATTCTGAGATGCGCAGGTTTCTTCACGATGTTTTCCTTCACCGTAAGCAAGTGACATTTAAACTTAAAACGCATTTTTGTAAAGAGGTCCGCGCCACGGATTTGAACCCAGCACCCCTGGAGTGAGATGCTAAATTCTTAACCACTAGGCTATCACTGCTTATATAACCACACGTAAACAAAAAGAAATAAGAATAACTTAGAAAATATTGAACATGTGGTATTGTCTTAATTTTCTATACTATTATGTATCTTTCAAATTAATAGTAAATGAAAGGTATGCATTCGCTCTGAGATATAAAAAAGAACACTTCCGCACGCGGCCATTCATAACAATGGCTGGCGCCGGAACTCTTGGAATAAAGATGAAAGTGGATTTGCCTGTTATTTTTGTAAACCAGACAATCATGTTTCTTTCCTTACGACCGTATACGGCCATGCACAGTCCGCTTATCCGGATCATCATAGAATTTAAAAATTTAGTTATTTGAGGAGATTCCCTAAGCTTTGAAATGAGATCGTCTCTATAATAAGGCATGTCAGTTGTTTGCAATTAAGTATACTTTCTAGAACAACAACGTCATAGAAGTATGAATAAATGAAACGAAGCATAAGCATGATGATATTATCAGTCCAACACTAAAACAAAGCAGTGATAGCCTAGTGGTTAAGAATTCAGCCTCTCACTCCGGTGGTGCTGGGTGCAAATCCATGGTGCGCACCTCTTTACAAAAGTGCGTTTTAAAATTAAATATCACTTGCTGACGGTGAAGAAAAACATCGTGAGGAAACCTGCACACCTTAGAATTTATAAAAAAATTATAATTCTAAGGTGTGTGAAGTCTGCCAACCCGCACTTAGCCAGCGTGGCAAACTAATGGCCTTAACCCTCTCAATATGAGAGAAGACCCATATTCTAACAGTGGAATGACTAATGGGCCGATTATTGTTATTTTTTTTTACTAAAATAAACTCCCAAATTTAAAACCAAAATAATAAAGATAATAATAAAGATAAATAATTATAAACGCGACTTTAACTGATTTTTAAAGTTGTTAATATGTTAAAAGAGGAAATTCAGTCCTCCACTAAGCGTTGTCACCGACTGCCCAAAACACATTTTTGAACTCGAAGAAACGTCCAAGTCAATGATCTCACAGACCTTCTTAAAAACAAATTACTCCACTAGTTCGCTCCAGATATTTCAAGCTCAAAGCAAATTTTAGTAGTTGGATCCTTTAAAGTATAGCTGCCGTTTTATTCTGGATTCAGTGGGAACCGGTATGGGTTTCGTAGTTTGAGAGATATTCAAGTAAAAGGTAAAATCTCATGAATTCAATTTTAAATATTGGATGTACCATTAGGTCTTTTAAATGTTGGCGTTTTAAGTTTATAACTAATATTATATCATAACCCCAGGTTCTTTATGGGATAGACAGAAAACCCCCAGTTTCATATACATATGTATATGCCATTCTATTTCTATATATAATCAGATCTAAATCAATATCAGTACAAAACAAATTATGTATATTTTAGATGGTAATTGCTCTCGTTACTTTAAATCATATCAGTGCTTTATGAATGCCAATAATCAGAGATAAGTAGAACACGTGACATGGTTTAAAACGTGACAGCCAAGCCAACGAAGGTTCGTACATTTCTGAAATTAGATTTATGCTAATAATGAAATTTTTATTCAACCCTGACACAAGAGAGTCTGTTAGAGAAATAGATACGGAAACATTTAACCAAGTCTAACAGGAATCTGCCCAAGTTTGCTTCTGTTATAATAAGGCTGGGTAGACAGGGAGCGAAAGAACGCTGCGTGATGATATGTAATTATAATGTGTTAATTCGTCAGCCTAGTCGTCAACATCCTCGTTATGTTTCGTAACTTCCGCACACATCTTTAACATAAAAATATTCTGACTGTAAAGGTCAGAAACATTTGTTATTAGCTCAATTTCTTCCACAGTACCCATACACCTACTAGAAATAACATTTTTCATCTAGTATCTGTCAATGTACCCAGTTCGTGGGAACCTAGCAACACTGTACAACATATTACTACTTGCATTATTTCATTAAGGTCTCAGTCCGTAGCCACGTTTAGGAGCCGACATGATGCGTGTCTGCCTGACCAGATTCAATTAATGCGGAATCGATTACTATCTGTCTAAGCTGCGGTTTCCATCTTCGAAGCATCTCCTTGAACGTTGCGAGGTTTAATTTACTCACAAATATAGACTATCTGGATCGCTCTTTTCATTTATTCGTAACTCGGTACCTACTTTGTTTAGTGAGATAGAGAGAGATAGATAGGGTATCGCGATCGTTTCTCTATTTCTAACCGTAGGACATTGCCGCTTACAGGCAGCTGTATGTCTTCCCTAGTCTATTTATAATAACCTTTATGTGTATTCGGCCATTTCTGGCGCCAGCCATCTTGGATTTGTAATGATACAGAATATACAGAATTTTATTGTTTAAGGAACTGTGTTTACCAAATTTCGGATCATTTAGTAAGGTGGTTAAATATCAATTACTGGATTAAACCCACATAAAGAAAGCAAGCTAAATATGATATTTTAATAACGCACCGTACTTTAATATATAAAGTCTAAAGTTTTATGGAATTGACATATCATCATACAACATTTACAAGCCATGTACGTTTTAGATTTTTCGCGTACTTTTGCATGACCTATGGTATTAATTGCGTATTGGGATTATACTCCTTATGAAGTAATGAGGACATTATGATTAGGTCATTTACAACGTTAGATAATTCGCATATCGTACCCATGTCGAGTTTACAGATTACAAAACATTGAAAAATTTTTTTTTTGGTCGAAAAAAATTTATGTAAATGTTATTATAAAGTTCTACTGTACAAAATTTTAATGCATAACTACTATTTCGTCTCTTTTGTGTCCGTCGTAATTCTGAGAAATGATAAAATTATTTTGTACATAAAGATTTTATTGAACGAGCGACGTCGTTGCCACCGTCAACGATATCCATCCCGTAAACGCAATCCCGCTCAATCAAATTACAGCCACCCACGTCTGGATCCGGGATGATGAGTGTCCGCGTGACCAGATTCAATTACCAAGGAATTGATTACCATCCGTCTATTGCGTTTTGCATCTTCCCGCGGTCTCCCCGCGTTACAAGCGATAAGTTAGTTTTACTACGAGGAAGTTAAAAAAATCGTCTTTGCTATAACCCAATTTAATTATCAGGTAACTCTATTTTCTTTGTACAATATTCCTGATATAACGGTAAAATGATAACGGTACAATGTTATTATAATGAATAAATGGAAAACCATGAACGCTGGGATATTAATTTTGAATCATATTAAATATGGAATATTAATGGTACTTTATGATGTTGTTTAATTTAGGTGGAGATATAATTAATGCATAGTTAATTCTGTGCGAGTGACAACTAACAAGCGTGAGTTCCGACGCTCGCTTTACGTCCGGGGGTTCTTGCACATGATTTATTCGGTGATTTTGCTCGTGAAAACTTTGTTTCAGGTGCTTACTTGGCCACCCAAAACTCTGGGGTTCAATAAAACTCGAGTCGTCTCCACGAAGTGAAGCCATCACCCGCAGGGCGGAGTGCATAAATAATTTAGCCGGGCAATCCGCCGCTTGTTTGCATGCGGATTATCATATTAAACGGATATCAGGGCCGACGACCGTCTGTCCGATACAAATGCAAACAATATCATGCAACATTTATGAAGGCAAACATTGGCCGCGATACTGAAAGGCCGCGACCGCTGCCACTGATGTCAAAGACAAGCCTTTAACCGGCTATCGTCATTTGCATGTATAAACATCGTTTACTGTTAGCTCGCCGTATACCTAACATTGTTTAAAATACTACTGAAAACTGCTGCCAGGTTCCGGTTTCGATTAACTGCGGGCACATATCAGAATAATAAAGTCACCTCTCTGTTATGTGACTGCATGTTTGTGTTCTTGTCTTTGTGTGTGTCACGCACTCTATGAGCGACTTTAGAAACCGTAGTGTGGCCAATTGCTTCGTTATCAGCTCAGCGGTCCCAAAACTAGAGGAAATTTTATTATGCTCGAAAAAAATAAGGCGACTTTATTTGATGTCAAGTAAAGCAGAATTACAAATGACACTCGTTCAAAAATATAGAGAACAGCTTGTAATTGTAATGTCGTTACTTTAAATCGTACTCGTTTCCGATTCTCAGCTCGACGTCGCGCCTCGCGCCTCGCTCGGATGTATACTTCAGGGTGGAGTACATAAGTTGTGATGTGGCTGCTATTCAATGCAATGGATTTTCTAAAAAGTTCTAGAATAATCGAGAACATGGTGATCGAAACCATGAACCTTAAAACACGAAGTTGTTTACGCCGTCCGCCCCGCCAATGCCCAATATTTTACATAACAATTTTGTTAGGTACCTTTTTGTATTAGCTTAGGCAACTTATAAATCATTCCTTCGAGCTCTTTGTGAAATATTCACTTACAATTCGTGTTACCGGATTTTTCTTTCATAAACGTAAAATTCTATTCGCAATATGGAAATAAATGGAACGTATACAATTTTATTAATATGATATATAATGCAATTTAGAATAGCAACCTTTGTAAGAAAAAATTATATAGACTTACAGAGCAGGAGTGGACTTTATGGGATTTAATTTAAAATGGTTTTATTACTTTCACGTTTAGTAATGAAGTTCGTATGAAGAAAAATGTATATGGATTACAATAGAAAGACAGTAGATATCCTGGAGTGAAAAATTTAATATCCGTTGAAGTAGCGACTATTCATTTGAAATAAAAAAAATATTTAATTGTTTGAATATTACTTTTCCCTTTGTATATATTGATTTTACTACACGACGAAGCTACACGACGTTGAGGGTTTCCCGTGTAACAGAATTGCTTTGTGAGCAAAATGTTGCCCGCATGTGGAAGTTTGTATACTCTGTGGGAATTCACGTCTCCAAAACTGTAACTGGCAGCCGATTTATTTGTAAAATGTGTTTCTATTTCCATTTACTAAAATGAAACAACAATGCGTAATAGTAATTATTGACCGCCGCGAAGTTATTCTGCTTCGGCGACGACGTGACAACAAAACGACAACAAAACGACGAGACATTGCCAGCCCTACTCCCCGTCTCCTGCGCTGCAACATTTTAATGTGAGAAAAATCCTAATATTCCTGTACTTATACTTAATTACCACTACTCATCTATTGTATTCTTGCACTGAAGAATGAAAGATAGGTAAATCGTTTAGAAAAAAATTAGAAGTAAAAAGTCCATCCAATGTTGAAATTGCAGCAGCCTCATAGAATGAATGTAGATCATGATAACAATGTAGAAACACTATCATTATTATTAAATGCTTGACATACACATAGAGCTTAAAACAGAAATATGGGTTACTGGGTTTATTCACTTTTAACTAGAGATTCTGACGTTATAATTTACAAGTGAGTATAACGTCGTATCGTGAGTATCTGTAGACTGCCTCGTTGGTCGAGTAATTGCAAGCGAGACTGCCGATCGGGAGGTCTTGGGTTCAAATCCCGAGTCGGGCTCCATTGGATTTTCCTAATTTAAAATGTCTAGTAGTGACTCGGAGTCTGCAGTTGTGCCGGTGTATGGCAATAGGCTCATCACTTATCCCATGGGACTCAAATGTAACTGGTGAAACGGAGGAGTGTACTACAGTCCTTTGCCTACCCCTTCGTGGATTACAGGCGCGATGTTACGTTTGCGTACATCGTACGAAATAAGTACAAATACGAAGGCTGATCTGAATATAGATGATCTTAAGAACCCAAAAATATTGCAAACGACGTACTTTAACAGATTTCCCTCATTAACTAATATGGCAGTTCAGAGTTCCAATTATAAACAATTTTAACACAGGTCTTTCAACTAAAGATAATTCAGCTAGTATTAGTTGGTGAGAGTCGATCAAAAAATATAAAACTCACTAGTTTGCGGGTTCAACCGGCGCAGGCTCTAAGTGGCTAATATTATATGCCCCTTCCTTAGTGTAAACTTAATAAAATAATGCAAGCAAATTTAATTACATAAACCTTGTGAAATTTAATTGCTCATGACGGAGGTATTCGAACGGGCTTTCAAAATCTACGCGACACCAGTGCGCCGTAGCAATTTAATCAAGCCGAGAGTCGAAAGCCGCGGAATTAAAAGCAGTGATAAATCTTAAACATTTGCCTGATTCGTTTTACCGAATTTTAGAATTATTACCCCGTACGCATTTTACGTAAGAACATATGTTATTTAAAGTCTTATATCTATCGCTAATATCGTACTAGAGGGTATATCAACAATTTCGTTTTTATTTGAAAAAACCTACAGTAATTATTGAGGATGTCTAATTACATTTCATTTACTTCATTTGAATACGATTTTCAAACGTCCTTGGCTAACGAACACAATAAAATGAACCGCCCGTATAATTCCAAAGCCCCGTAGAAAAACAAAGCAGATAAAATCACTCCGAACCATAATATAATGATGTTGCTTGCACAATCTCTTCCGAAAGAGATCCTTAGATAAACAGTACGACATGTACAAACATTCATGCGATTATTTAAAAAAAAATCCGTTTAAATTATTTTTTATATATTATAACTATTAAATTTTAACGAACTTATATTCGAACTTTCCATTGCGTGTGATGCAAAATCCACGACTTAAGTAGTTAACTTAAAATCAGAATGTATGTATAAGCGAATATCCCAGAAGTCCTAATGTTTTAAATGATATATTTTTTATCTGTATATTTATAACTATAGATACAAAAATAAGTGAAAGATGCCTACGCAGAGTTTTCCGTACGTCCAAATATATCTTAATAATACAATTGCCTACAACAACATGGCAGGCGCTTCACAAATCCATATTTCCTTTAATATGGTTGACCGTAGTAGTGTTGTTGTGCTAAAATACATGACAAGTACGCGATTAAGTATTTAATATCCTAAATGAAATGAATGAGGATATGTCAGCCCGCTGCTGGACCGAGGACTTTCCTAACGTAATAAAATTGATAAACGCTAGATGCTCTCATATGAAAAAAATTTAAACTGCAGTAAGAGAGCAATGGTCCTAATGTCCATTGCTTTCTATTAGCGAACTGAAAGTTTGACGACGATTTACAGCGATGTAGGATGTAGGGTATATTTGAGCTAAAACGTATAATTAAGTAGCTACTCCAAATCCAAATAAAGCGCGAGAGTTGCGCGGAACAAAACCGGGCAAAGTTTCCCAGATTTAATTTAGCCAGACCCGCAGTGGGTCGTTCGCGCCAGCGAAATTTTTGCACCTGACAGGAATTACAAACTATATTGACTCGCCATTTTCCGCCCTGTCTCTGATTTAACAAATTTTTATTGTACGATGTATCCTGATCCTTTTTTTCTATACCATAACATCGCGCCTGTGTTTCCCCGAAGGGGTAGACAGAAAAGTGTAGTACTCCCACGTATCAGCGATTATGTTATACGTTCGCTGGAGGAAGATCTGAGCTTAATGCTTGAAACTATAATAAGGCTTAACTGAAATATGCCATCGTGTAAAATGTTGTTAGTTTTTTAATGTGATAATTTTTATATAGACCAACTGACGGCAGCCACAAATCGTGACTATTAATAATATCCGCCGCATAGAAGCATCGAGGCTTCAGTAAACTATAGATGTTTGGAAAAGAGACTAACACATACAAAGTAACACTTTTACACCAACATATCAATTTACTTGGTAAAATCTTGTTGCCCAAAAAGATATATTACAGTCTTGTATTTTTCAGGTGAAATATATATTATTTAAGAATAATTGTTAACGCGAAAATACCCATGAGAACTAACACACATCTTTAAAGTCATTGCTTTTGACACCAGTAAAACTGACACAGGGTATCACAACTATGTAGTAACAAGTTTTGTGCTGAGTGGAAGCCCAAACACCCTGTGGAAGCCTGATGAGACAGAAACCATTTTTATTTCATTTTAAAAAGCCCACATTTTATCAATGCACCCAATTTTAAATTACCAAATGTAGCTCGAAATTTTATATGAAAAATTCCTCAATATAAACGTACGTAAAACTAAGATTCCCTAAGGGTTCCTTTTGATGTGAAATCAAGCAGATAACATTTCGAATGCAGAGCCAACTTGGACGGAACGAATGTAAAAAGTTATACAAATTAAATTTACCCGGATACACTGTCTAGTCTACACTTGAGCCGGAATTTTTGCACCTGACAGGACTTATAAACTGTATTGACTTCGGCGCCGCCAACTCCCACCCGTCGAGGCGGTTTTGAATAAATCATTGCTCTGGTTTCGAGTTTCGACTTCGCCAATTGTATCAAATATCTGCTAGACTCACGTTATGTAGAATTTTGAATCGTACCTATTGTGAAAGTAATAGTTTTATATTAGACCATAATTTTATAACATCACGTCTATAGTTCCTCGAAGGGATAGATAGAGGAAGGCAGTGCAAACGATGCAACCGTTATTATGGCAATTATTTTTCACGCACCAGGAAAAACCATTGCCATATAGGTGCTGGTATAAAAATCTACAAGGCAGTCTATGATTGATACTTCTTGCCTTCTTAGAAAGTGATAAACAGATTTTAACTAAATCCTCTAAATAATTTAAAGATATAAAATTTAACAATTTAAATCATAAAATAATTCCAACCACTTTCATAAACTCTGTACAACAATTTTTTATAAATATGTTTTACTAATTGTATATTTGTCTGCCAATCCGCACTTGGCCAGCATGGCAGACTATGGCTTTAACCCTCTAATTCTGAGACAAGACCCATATTCCAACAATGGAATGACAAATGGGTCGATTATTATTTTTTTATTGTATAATATGAAATTAACGTTTTTTTTAATTTAGAATTTTGACTAACCTAACAATTTGTTTTAACTAAAAATTTCATATTAGTAGGTAATATTTAATTTTCACTTAGAAGTCGAGAAATAAAAAAAAATTGAATGACTTTTTCAAAATTATATGTAATAGCAATATTTTGAACTAGCAACATTGCAGCATACTTACCCACTCACTAAATTGTCTATAATATGTCATTAATATAATATGTTAGCGAGATACCTGATATACGTGTAGCGAAAGATCCCGGCGGCGTTCAGTCGACGATACGATTTAGCTAATTTATCTCCGTGTACTCGGAGAGGCAAAAAGTTTCCCTCGTTAGGTAAAGAGACAACTGCAGTAAATCACGCTCCAACTCAACTCGTATCTGCGACATGATTACTATCTCCAAATTACGGCAAGGGTAGCAGCACTCCCAAATTATAGGCAGTCATTACAGCTGTCTTTATTTACCGACTTATCTTTATACCATTTTGACCGAGACTCGTTTAATTAGCAGCGCGCTCAGTGCCGCTTAAAACTCAAAACTTTTATTTAGGGATTCCTGTTGCTATTTATTTAATAATTGTTGATATTTTATTTTACTTTGTTATTGTAAAAAAATATGTTAATAAGACATTTCGTCGGGGTGGAGTTTCGTTGGATAAACTTTTTACTGGTATTAAATATACTTAGAAGAACCGACAACCGGTGGAGTAGGCGTGTTCTGGAGTGGAGACCGTGACTCGGCAAACGCAGTGTCGGACGCCCTCCGGCGGCTCCGGCCCGGTGGGATGACGATCTGCGAAAGGCTGCAGGCAGATGCTGGATGCGACAAGCCGAGGACAGGGCGCAATGACGCTCATTGGGGGAGGCCTATGTCCAGCAGTGAAC
>DWJK01000375.1:0-23018 GCA_018248815.1 Croniades pieria auraria
ATCACGTTTAACTCTTCACTGTCAACAAAACAAATTAATTACTAAATTCGAAACGGAAATACACGAGCCTAAATTTGAAATTTATTTGAATTTGGAATCCCAAATCAAGCCAGCTCATTAAAACGATAATTTCATATGTAAGGAGCTAATTATGACGTATTTTTCTAAAAATAAGTGCAATACGATATTAAACAACAGACATGATTCACTTCCACGCATCAGTGCATAATGCACCTGTCAGCGAACTGTAGCTACGTGATGAGTCACGTATCAGCGTAGTTACGTGGAGGCATGATGGACCGTGTGTTTACGTGACACTATTTAATTGCACGCTCGACACACATACTCATAACATAACAATAATAAAAATAATAACATTACAAACAAAACAGTACGTTCAATAACAGATATTCCGCGCTCGTTGCTCTTTGCGGACCCTGTAAGGTGCCTGGTACGATGATATGGTGATAATAAAATAGTTCAATACAAAAGCCCATGTATTCCGTATAAAGTTACCGTTAGACCATTTCACTTCGTATAACGCGGATCATTGCCGAATATCATCATCATCAGCCTAAGTCCACAGCTTGGCACAAATTTTTAACTCAATTGACTAGATCAATACAGCCTGTTCCTTTCATCAGCAACGTCAATCCTTTTATTGTGCCAATGTTGAACATTGGCCATCTCTCATAATATGAAGGCTTAACGTCTGTTTTAGTTGCATCTGCTGAAAGTATTTCGCAGTCTCTGCGGTCTTTAGTAGAGTCGTGCAATGGAGTTTCAAGTGAAATATTCTGCAGAGTTATGATTTAGAATGTATAATAAATCGTAGTTGTTCAGCGTGTCAGACTATGGCCTTAACCCATCTCTGTGTGAAAGGAGATATATCTTTGGACGGAAGAATAAGCGCAGCGGCGTATTTTCAGACCTAAATGCGGAATTTCTACTAACATTGTAGTCTTGGAAATCGTTTTTCTATTTTTTTTTCATAAAGTGCGCTATTATCAAAATATTTACGACGACCAGTTGGTGAACTTTGCTAGAAAATCGTATATTTATCATCATTTCTGTTTGTTTACACGCTGCAAACGCTCACCGCCATCTGGTGGATATCGACGGTAATTGAGCACGTCTGCATTTTAAGAATTCATTTAAAAATATTTTTTTTAGATAAAGTCAAAAGGTGAGTTGAGGACTTATAAAGGACAGATACAAATAATTGTTTCACCACTAGGAAACAAAAACAACAGCGTGTAAATAATTGACTAATGTTGGATGTGCTGTAGCCACTTAATGTCGTAAGCGTTATAACAACCATTTACGAAAGTCGTTGTTTCAATATTACCATTGTAGGCAATTTTATGTGTGCACTTAAAGTTATTTGTATATCGTTTCCTCATCTAGACTCATCTATCTTGGTCAAATAAGTCACATACTAACTGATAGGCCAGATCACGTTAGGTTTGTAAGGATACAGATATCTGACACTCGGCTCCGTTTAACTACTAAGTCAGGCACCTGGCGTGATGATATAGTAAAAGTAACTTAAGGAATGGATATCTGTTACGTGGATGCTCATTTATAAGTTATATTACAGCAAATACAGACTTTCGATAATCTCCTTTAACTTTCGGTTCTCTCATCATCCATAACATAAACCTTAAGCCAATATGAGCCTACCGCGAGTCCTTTGTCGATGAGCTCAATCTCCAGCTCCTTTGACCTAACTGTCAATTGCTGCGTACATCGTCACTCCATCTAGCCGAAAGGCGTACTACGCTACATTTGCCAAGGCGTGGTCTCCGCTCCTAAAAGTATTTGCTCGAATGGTTATCGCTTCTGGATAGATATGACCAGCCCACTGCCGCTACAGGTTGCCAATCCTTTAATATCTAATTACAAAACTTTTTTTTTGTGTTCTAATCCTTAACTCATCTCTATTCATATGTTATTGAAGCGCTGGTAATAGATGGATCTATTATTACCTGTCGTTAGGTGCGTCTGTTTGTCTCCACGGGAAACGTTGCTAAATAGATATTTTGTATGATACAAATAGTCAGTTTATACATATTGTATTAGGAGCAAAAGTGGGAGACTGACTCTGCTGAGGTTGTAGCTTCGATTTCCGCCCAAGATAAATACTAGTGTGATTGATTATAAAATTGTATATTATCGTTACCATTATCATAATCAAACTGTCGCAGTCTACTCTTCAAATAAAAAAAATTTTTTTAGGTGAGGAGATTTTTGAGACTTGGCTCGGTCAGAAATCGCAGAACTCATATTTTCGCACCGCCTATGCTGCTGCTGTGGATGGTCATGTCATTGTGCTTTTTCTGTGTAGACTGTAGTATTCTACGATCAGCCGGCCGCCAGTGTCTCCAGTCTTAACAGCGGCCAGGAGACCACAACACAGGGCCTGCTCCGTTGAGCATTCGATGGTCACGTATGAATACCAATGTATATATGTATAAACAGTTATTTATAACAGCGACGCTCCACAAATAGTTCAACACACTTATCGAACTAAAACCCACTAAAAGTATATATATATATATATAAAACCATACTTTATTTATACTTTAAAAATATTTACAATACTTCCTAAATAGGAATTTAAGAATTTAAATAAAACTATACAGGCAATATAAGGCCGATTAAAAACAAAAATATTTTTACATAGCATGTTTCTTGCAGAATAACAAACGCAACATTTTCTGTTCATGTATCATTGCTCATTTGCTCTACATATTATCTGTCTATTGCCATATAATTTTGTTTCATTTGTCACATTGAAAGATTAAACTCACGCAAGTAACGACATCTAGTAATGTTCTAGAAGTACAATTAAAATATGTTTTAAAATAACTATTATATTATTACAAGACTGTCTTGACTACTTCCCTGGTCGAGTAGTTGCAAGCGCGAATGCCGTTCGGGAGGGCCTGGGTTCAATTCCCGAGACGGGTACTATTGGATTTTTCTAATTTGACATGAATATTGGAATTTCTAATGTGACTCGGATTCTGGATCAGTGCCCGGTGTATGGCAATAGACTCACCACCTATTCCACGGAACTTAAACGTAATTGGTAAAACGCGGGAGTGTACTACGCTCCTCTGCCTACCTCTTCGGGTAGTAATCCCCTGTAAATGCGTGATGTTACGTTTATATTATTACATTCATATTTACAAATAATCAAATTAATGTATCTTCATCGTATTTAAGGAAAAAATAATTTCTGTCATAATGCAATTAACAGTATGTATACAAGTAGACGAAATGTATAAGCAAAATATATTTTTCACTTTGACCTTTGAAACTTTGACCGTGACCTTCGCGGTAATATGTTACGCACAAGTTCGCAACAGCTGGCTCTGTACCGACAACTTAACGACTGATTACATGCGTCAATTGTACTTCATCGGCAGTAAATATCAAGAGAGAGAATACACTGTATTTAGACAACCGTGTGTCTATTTAATATTTATAGTATTTGGGGGACCTCAAAACAGATAGAAAAATTCTTAAAAGCTCTCTTCTTTTTCTAAGCCTCTCTTCCTTACGTCCTTCTCCGGAGCAAACCTTTTGAAATTCCACCCAAAGCTCTTCTGTGTTCCACCTCTACCGAAGTTTGGAGTAGACGGCACAGATTCTCCAGCCCTAGATAAAGTTGAAGCATCATCTTCAATGGAGATGTTGGTGGAGTCATTGGTTGGGGTAGACAGAATGTTGGTGGAAGACTTGATGTCCACTTCGAATTCCTTGAGCCTGCTGGCGCTGCAAAGCGGGGTCTCCACTTGCTCGACAGTATTAAGGTGTTCCACGTCGATAATGTAGCTCTCTTTTTTTTTGGAGTACCTAAAATATTTGTGAGTTATGCTGTAGATATAAGTTTCTCCTCCAGTACATAGTTATAGCGCAAAGGAAAACAGTGACTGAATGAGTCTACTCATTGTCCTCTGCATTTTTATGAGTATGTACATATGATTTATTTATCTTAAATTGTATACAGATCTTAAATATGTATAATATATATAATTAAGTAGTGACTATTGTTCGACATTTGCATGTAAATCTCTTAGTTACTACAGCAGATGTATGTACATTTATCACTAGCCCCGTTGTACCACAAAATTCACCGTCGCCCAAGGTTAGCTGATAGAAAATGCCATTACAAATGAGTGGCACTAGGTAACCTCGTTGCAGATTAATGTACACATATAATGTCATGTGTTTTACCAATGGGGTGGGTAGAGACAAAGCTTTACCGGCTGTTACGGTCCTTTCAAATTCCTTTCGCCACTCCTACCTTGCTAAATCCGTCATACATAACCGCCTATTAAGCGAATTTTTGATCTGGCAGTACTCTAAGTAGACAGTAAACACTTATTAAATAATATATTAAAGAAACATACCGTAACACATTTTTGAACCTGTAACCCCACATGATCTCCTTGGATAAGAACGACGTACGACTCTGAGTCATGGTGCCCATGTTCTTGGCGGATCCAGTCAAACATACCACTATCTCGAATCTTAAATGCGATACAATATAAATTTAAAAAAATCAATCAAATCAATTTCACAAAACTAAAATTATTGATACTATGTAAGTGGGTGAAAAAATATGGAAACATCATGAGGAAACCTGCACACCTTAGAATTTATAATAAAAAAAAATTCAAAGGTATGTGAAGTTCGCCAACCCGCACTTGGCCAGCGTGGCAGACTAATGGCCTTAACCCTCTCACTATGAGAAGAGACCCATATTCCAACAGTGGAATGATAAATGGGTCGATTATCATCATCATCATCAAGTGGGTATTAAGAAATTTAAACTAAAGGCAATAATCTTCCTAATAATTTATGCCAATTACACCGACTGACACTAACAGTCTTACTCCTACAGTCTTATTCCTAATCGTCCCACTAAATTTTTACCGATTATTTTACTTACCGCTTTAGATTTTTACTGACCCTTTATTCCACAGTGGGACGTAAACGTAACTGGTGACACGTGAGATTGTACCACTCTCCTCTGTCTACCACTTCGGGGAATACACGCGTGATGTTATAGTATATTAAGATATTAAACAGCTGTCTGGTCACCTATTGAGCTACGTCTATTTAGACATCAGATGACGCTGATGGCAAGTTAAAAAGGTGTTAATATGTACGTTACTTCCAAGTTTCGCCATGACATGTAAATTGACATTATCCACCTGTAGTCCATCATATCCTGGGCGGAGAAATCGTAGAGTGGACTCTCAGCATCAATGACGTGTACGACGGTGATAGGCCAGAGTAAAAAGGCCCTGGCCTGCGTCAGCTTCAGCTGATGGATATAGTTCTGCACCGTCTCTCCTTCCAGCGTTCTAAGGTTTTGATAAGAAAACAAATATGTCTATACATTTAGGTGAAACGCAAAATAAATCGGAAATTAAGTTTTAAGTTCAAAAAGACTGTCTATCAAATTGCACATTTCTATATAAATGAGAAAAAGGATGTCGGTGAACAAAAAATCTGTTAGAGTAATATACTCGTATTTGTGAAAGTGTTTTGTCCGCTTTTAAATAAGATTTAAATTGCTTATATTTTGAGAAAATGCATGTATTTTCCAAATGTCTCTACTTTATACTTACAAATAAATGTAGGCACTATGGTTTTTAATATGTCAATAGATTTTTCGACTTACTTTAGTCGTGGATGGCAATAATAATTTTTTATTTCTATTAGACATTAAAAATATAATTAATGAAATAACGTGGACTATAATATATATCGCTATTTGAAATATTATTATATTAATTAGATAACTCCAAATATATGTAAACGTCGACTTATATTCGGAACACAATTTGAATAAATAGAGTGTACACTATTACAACACGCAGAAATCAATTTGGCACTTGCGAGCTTATGGCTATATAAAAAAAAGCTTGCGAGGAATGCGCGGCCCTACGCTATTTGACTCCGCCGGCCTACATTTATCGCTCTCGTCGTCAACGCGGCAGTACATAATATTCTTTTATGAGGAGGCGTTTAGTGCTGTAAGTTAAAATTCTCTCTAATATAACTGGTGTTGATATACCTGATTGGTTTTAGCATGTACGCGGTGATAGTGCTGCCAATCATATGTAGGTTAAGCAAATCCCACACTCTGAACTGCAAGCACAGCTCACCATCTCGAAGGCAGACCTGGATATAAGATATATGTACATTAAACTTTCACTCAAAAATTCCATGCTGAATGGATTTTTATCAATAAACTTATTACGATTGAACGCATTGAACTTAAATGTTTTTTAGCCCAGATACTTCAGAAACAGTTAATGAATTTATTCTTGACTATTGTTCCTGCTTAATAAAGCGATTAAGCATCGTTGATAACATTAATTAATAACATTACACTAAAAAAATATATTTATTTACTAGTTATTGAAAACAAATTTTATGTAGATATATTATAGACATAATTTATAGTAGATAAATCAATCAATTATTCAATTGAATAAAACTTGTTCAAAGTGTCTGTGGAAGCTTATACGAACGGCAGCTTTCGTGCTGAACCCAACTGAGGAGACATGTCTCTTGGGTCGCACCAGTTTGGTGAACAGTAAACTTGTCAGTCCACCTGATAAAGCCGTTCCGGTTACGATCTGTAATAAATAAATAATATTAGCACTACACAATTAATTTACTTGAACGAACGTATTTTGTCGTTCCACTGTTGGACAAGGGTCTCCTCCCGGGATGAAAATGGTTAAGATTATTGTATGGTAGACTGGCCTAGTGCGAGTTGGCAGTTGGCAGTGTACACATGATAGAAACATTATGGAGAACTCTATGGCGTGCAGGTTTCCTCAGAATATTTTTTTTCCCCGCTACACAAATTGATAATTTGATTATTTTGAAAATGCACATATTTTGTAAAGAGATGGTTAGGTTTGAAACGAAAGGCTCATGCATTCGGGTGTATTAAGAAAGTTAGTACCTAACGAATATAATAATATGAAAGAATTAAAGAACAAAAAGAAGAATAATAACTACTTACTTCCAATACCATGATGATGATAGCTTCAGGACATTCTTCATTAGGGTATCGCACACCGTAACCTATGGTCATCTGTGAAATATAACCAAATTATAAATTCAATTCAATTCGAAATACTAATAGCACTGTTCTGCCCAAGAATATTATTTTATATCTACTTGTTATAAGCATTTCTACTAACTACTTATAAGACAGACTAAGGTAGGCAACAATGTCTGAGGGATGAATTTCCTATGTACCAATTCAATTAAGCTATGTTCTAGTTTTTTATCTTAACATCCTCTATTGATGTTTCATACCTGAGTCTCAACGGACATCATAAGCAGTCCCGCGAAGGATGAGGTGCCAGTGACACAGTGTTCCTTCCCGTCGCCAATATCGTCCTGGTAGGAGGAGGCCACCGCGTACCAGATGCCCGCGAAAATCAGCCAGAACACGAAGTGTGCCACAAACATCATCAGAATCAAGAAGCGCCATTTGCTGTTGATCTTGAGAGGAAAAAATGAATTTCGTTAACATCAACAAAGGCATCTGGATTGCATTGTACAAGAGAGCGAACAGTGTTCACAGTACAAACATCTATAAAAACATTGCTCAATATGAAAACTTTTCCTTTTTTGAACGCAATCAAAAATAGATCCTTACCACGGTATTAACAATATCCCGCATATATTTGATGGACTTCGCTGGTATGTTACTTCTGACGGGTACGTTCTCCTCTCCACTCTTACACACTGCTCGTCGAGATCGTATTGGTCTGCCTGGTTGATGTCTACAACGCGATAATCAGTATTAAAAATTACATATTAAATAATCATATTCGTCATCATCCTTTATCAGTACACTGTTAGACATAGACGTCCTCTAATGAAAACCTGTGCACTTACAGAAATTTTTAGCTTGTTAACCCCATGCTAGGTATGCGGCTTGAGGATCGAATAGAAATTAATAAGGAATAAATAATTCAATCTTGGGACATCACACATATGTTTGTGTAGACACTGTTTTTAAGTTTTTATTTACTGCTACAATTATTGATCCTAGCCAAAGGCAGTTGCCGTACAGAAATTGTTAACAGAAAACTCTCCAAAGCTTTATCTTTTTGAGGACGAGCTCGCGGCTCGCTTTGTAATCTTTATTCCATTCATAAACCTCTCCACGACCCATGTACCAGAATTGCAATAAAAACATCACATTCAGCAAGTTTTATTTCTTTTTTGAATTTGTGTCATGTAGCCCTTTAAGTAACACTCGAACGAAAGCTTTTGACAAAAGAGAACCCACAATCCTGTATTTTATGTGTATCTGTTCTGAATGCAGTATTGCAGTCCTAGACGATAAAGGCTGATGATGTGACGTGAAAGTCATAAGCCAAAGATATCAAAAATGTAGTGATAGATACTTTAATTTATTTCTCTAATTAATACACATGAAAAGTATTTTAGAAACTGATACAATTTTTTTTATAGTGTGCTGAATGAATGCGTCCTTATATTAAAATATGATTTAAAACAACCTGTAACATTATCGGACTGTGCTCCTTGACTTATTTTTTTAAATCTTTTATCAATCTGTACTGATATAAATAGACAAGAACAAGTCAGATATTGGAAAGTAAAACGGAGCTATATGTAAAAAGTACGTGATGTTGTTTTCCCTTATCTTATCAAAATATTCGATAATGTCAGTTTTATCGTATAGAAATGAATCAGTCTGAACGTTATTTGTGTTTATCTATAAAAAAACTATTTTGCACGTTGATATTTATAACAAAACTGAAATAATTCTCAAAATATCGGAACCTAACGTAATCTCATAATTTAAATACTTGATAAACGTAAAGGCATAGAAATTAACACAAAAGCACTTTTAGCACTCAAAATTAATATATCTTCCGTAAACACAAAAAGGTATAGAGAATATTATAAATGACATCGTTACGTTTTAATAGCGCCTGTATTTCACCGAAGAGGTAGGCAGAGGAGAGGATATTCATTACCATCCGAGCCTAAAATTGGCAAAGATTCTGTCTCATTAAAATTCCTAAGTATACATTTTGGAAATGGCCACAACCTTCGCACAATCTCCTCATTTCCTAAATTCGTCCCATAAAACAACAATTGGTGTCAAATACCGCCTCCTACACCTCACTGATAAACGGTAACGAGAGGAACTCATTAAGACCACATTACCAAACCATGTGGGCCAAGGTGCCTCGATAAACAAATTATTCTCAACTTCCTTTTAGATAAAGGCAGATAGCTCACTCGGTATTTCCTATAGTTAAATATATTGGCAGGATACGTCTGAACCAAGGTGATGTATTTACGACTATACTGATGATTTTTTTTGCAGCAAAACAGCTGATTAGCCTATATGAAAATAGAAGAAGCATGTCAGGTCTGTAAGAGTAGAGACATTTGGTACTTGGTGCCTTTTGCCTAGCCGGTAAGGGACTTAGTGTAGTGATATAATAAAAATGGTAATAATAATCTCACCTGCGTCTGTTTGATCTTTTCTTTCTTTTAGAATAGTTTGTGAAATTAGTACTTGGTGCCGTAGTGCTGTCGTATACGCTTTCCATAAGCTCTATAGTATCATAACCATTGTTGGTTTCAGGGGAACTGACCATCGGCTGAGTGGACATGTTTGAAAAGTTTCTCGTGACAGATGTTTTTGGACTATCTGTTTCCACATCTATCGTCATTATCAAACCGTCATCAGTTGTTTCGTCTTCACTGGAATATTGGGAGCTGTGACCAATTTCCGTGACGGAGGGGATTAACTCTTTTGTGTCATAGTTGGCTGTGACCGTCGGAAACGATATCTCCTTTCCTTCGACGTACGTTTGTGAAATCCTATAATGTTTCTTCAATTCCTCGTTCGTGTAAACTTCGGTATTCACCATTGGTGGGATGTCTATGGACGATCTAGCCGATCCATTGCCGATAGCCGCTGAGTAACTCAGAGAACGTTCCAGAGCTCTGTTTTTGCTCCCTCTTCTTTCCATTTCGTAATTCATCTTGAACTTTCTTTTCTTGTCTTTATTTTTTCTAAAATGTACCCTATTTCTCACTAACGTCTTTTTCTAGTGGACATATTTCCATAATAGATGATTTTAAACGCTTTGCATAAATATATTGAATTGATACATTCTTTGGGATTATATTATTTATTGTCATGAAACACTCTTATAGATTGTCATTAATTAACCGTGATTCGTATTTCATCAATTGTAGCACAACGATGTTGGCAGACAGATCACTTAGATGTTGTAAACAACCTTTATCTTTATGGATATAGGCACATGGATTATTACTGCATTTAACAATTTTTAGTTCAATGCCGTTAATGTTGTACATGTGTATTTGCAAAGAACCATGTTCTACAACTAAATCGACTTATCTTAGACAGTCAAGATAAGAGCCGCTCCTTTATCCTACAAAAGATAACACATAAATATATTATATTATAGGTGTTTCGATCCAAGTCATCGCCTAGAAACTTTGTTGGAAAATGTTTTTGTTTTTATTTATTTATTTATTTAGTTGTACCAACGAAGCAATCACAATACATAAAATATAACAATAGCATTCAAATATTGGTAAGTGTTACTTCAATTATAGGTACAAACAGCATGCGATTTACAATGTAACAGAAATTGAGAAAAAAAATAAAATTATTAAATTCAAATAAATGACATTACTTGCTATACGAATTTTAAAAAAAAATAAAAAAAAATCAATAGTACAATGAAATAGGAACATAATTAAAATTAAAATTTGTTTAAAACAACTAATTAATGAAATAAAAATAAAAATAAATTAAAATAATATATAAATCAGTGATAGCCTAGTGGTTAAGAATTCACTCTTTACAAAAGTGAGTTTTAAGTTTAAATATCACTTGCTAACGGTGAAGGAAAACATCGTGAGAAAACCTGCACTCCTTAGAATTTATAAAAAAAAAAAAATTCTAAGATGTGTGAAGTCCACCAACCCGCACTTGGCCAGCTTGGCGGACTACGGCCTTAACCCTCTCAATATGAGAGGAGACCCGTATTCCAAAAGTGGAATGTTAATGGGTCGATTCTTATTATTTTAAAACTGTATTCAGCTTCTAAACATCAGTGGTGTACCATGCAATGTTTTCTATGCTTATTTGTTTGTTTTTAATGATTCTAATTATCCATTTTATAGTGGCAATGTTGGAGATGGATCTCCTTTTAAAATGAGAAGAGTAAAGGTCAGATTCTGTCACACTGCCCAAGTAGGGCTTGGCAGATTTCAAATTCCTTAGACAACATTATAGAGTACTTTAAGGTGTACAGGTTTCTTCTCGAAGATTTCCCTAGCCGTTACGTTTTCGAAATTATATGGCATGCTAGAAAATTGAGCGAAACACCAAAGTACTTGGACGGTATTTTGTTACTTGTTTGCTTCGGAAAATATGAAAATCTTACGCCGTAATAGTAACTGTTCGATCGCGTGCAAATTAATCAGCGATAACCCCGTTATCTTACGAATTATCGTTCGTGTGTGTTACATCATTGGCTATCGGTGTTCCCGCGCCGTAGACATTCGCGTCGACCACGTCCCTCTTATCTGCGCTATCGCGTGCGTGGGCGGGAATATTGTACAGACCACAGTCCGCACACCGCTTACCAGTTTTGCAACGCGTTTTGCCACTCTTATCATCAGAGTCATCATTGCTGCCTATGCGATTCTAACTCAGAGTGAAATTTCCCAGACATTTTTTTTGGAAGACGTCGCGGACATTTTATCTGTATGGTGTAATGCAGTAGGTAAAGAAGTAAATGAAATGTAGTTATGTATGAACATTGCAATACTTTATGAATGTAATATATAGGATGAAATGTGTACAAAATAGAATGATATGTGAACACAATGAAATGTGTACAAAATAGAAGGTGGTACAGACAAAAAACAAAAGTCATTACGACTTTTAATATAGCCACGTACTATAGTACAAAAAAAGAGCTGTGTAAGACGTAAATGTTGTAGACAAAGGGGCCGTTTGTACCCCTTGGCGCGGAGAACCCCACGCGTTTATTGCAGGTCGATTTACGGCTGCAACAGATCCAATACTGCGGGTACGTGTTGTTAATACCCTGTTGTTTAATTGTTACGACAATCTGAACAATATCGGTATGTATAAAGTGACTAGTCGCCTCTGTGTATGTGTTGTCTAAAGGTTTCACGTACATATTCAATTTTTATATATCATTTTTATGGGGTAAGCAGAGAGCACCGATGTATTTCTTCAAAGTTTGTTAATGAATGTTGTTAAGGGCCTGTCTACTGTTATGTCTATTGATTCTATTTCTTCGTTACTTTCATTAAACAAGAAATCGTATTTTATTTCGCACAGCGTTTGTTTATCGTGTTTTAGAGGAATTTTGTTGATAATTCTTGTATTGTTTACCTTAATCGTTATCTTCATTGCGTTTCCTGTTTGTATGTTTCGGTATGATGGATATAAATATTTTTACACATTATACATTTAATAATTATTGTGAGTAATACCATATCCTGTTTGTTATTTTTTACTGGACTTCCCGTTACATTGTTACGAATAAATATATTTATACGTAGATTAGGATAATATAAATAAATTTGGTATTTGGAAAGAACTGGCTCCATAAAATATAGCAATTTGTCTTGTATAATATTTTTTGGGAACCGTAGTCGTGTTGCTTTGTCAAAATTAATTTGCGACTCGACGCTGCCAGAAAAGTTGTCATGCGATTAATTAATGCGATCAAATTATGTCTCGAGCGTGCAACGGATTGCGAGGGTCGGCTGTGATTTGATATTCGTCTCTTTCAGACTGAAGCGTTTGAGCGTGCGAGAAAGGAAGATGACTCGTTTTGAATTCGTGAAATTATGTAACAGCGGAGAATGCAATTATCTCGTGTTCATTGAATTTCGTCAACGTCCACGCTAAAATAAAAAGATTTATATCTTTATATTGTCTTCAATTTCTATATGTACATTTGACATCTAAGCGCGTGAGAAAAAAAATCAATATCGTAAGGCGCGAATTTTTTTTTTAGATGTTAAAAGACTCGTAAGAGGTTGCTGACAATAGGATAACTCGGTTTTAATTGAAAAAGAGCGATATTTAATTATCTTATCGACTTCGAATGTTTTCAGGTAGGTGTATAAATATCTCGCACAGACTATACATAAATTTATAATAGACTAGAATTGTTCGTAGAAGAATAAACACATTAACGATTTTAATATCAAATAATATATCTGACTATTCATTGCTTATTCTCAGTGTAACCTGTCTATCAATTCAATGTGAGACACGGGTCTACTCTGGCTGAGGAAACTATCCAAGCGTGAGATGGTCTACTTCACAAACTTACTAGACAATTCTAATATTACTAAATGACGTTTTCTTTACTGCTGAGACATACATACATTGAATTATTTAGAAACCTTACGTCTCTTCCTTATGTCATTATTACGAGACGGAGACATTTTAACCGCAGAGAGGAAGAGAATATAAACCAGTAACATATTGCTGCTAGTTGTCTTGTGATGTGATTTGGTTGTTTCCATGTGAAGAAAGTAGCAGTCCCAAGTCATCGCTGTCGCTGATGGTAGCTGCTTATCCCTTGTAGGATTATTGCTATTGCGGCTTGCATTTGATGCCATTACAGTTTCAAATAAATTGTTCACTGATGCTATTAGCGGAGCTGTCGCCGCTCGCAGTGATAAGCGGCGTGCAGCGTGTTGATTGAGAGTGAAATTCCATGAGGCGACTAATTAGCACGATCGAATTACGGATTGTAATCCGATTCGCGCAGTGATCTCGCACTTACGCGTTTAATGATCTGTTACGTACATACTTATGTATGATGCTAGACGTTACGGCACTCGCTTTGTGGTGCCGGATCTAAAAAATTTGTTCCGTAGGTTGTATATTGCAATTGATTTTTTGACTGCCTCGTTGGTCCAGTGGTTGCAAGCGCAACTGCCGAACGGGAGGTCCTGGGTTTAAATCCCGGGTCGGGTACTACGGGAATTTTCTAATTTAGAATTTCTAGCCGTGACTTGGAGTCTGGATCAGTGTCAGGTATATGGCAATAGGTTCACCATCATGGGACTTAAACGAAACTGAAGAAACATGGGAGTGTACTACACACCTCTGCCTACCCCTTCTTGGATTACAGGCGTGGTGTTACGTTTATTTTTTTTTATAATTTTGTGGCATTTGGTTTAGATATTCTTAAGAGCTTTTAAGTGTCATTTTTTTTAAGTGTTTTTCAAGTTTTTTATTTCTATACTGTAAAGTTTAAACTTTGTTTGAAGCCAACAGTGTACTAGAATAAACCGATGGTGATGATCCTAATGATACTGGTGACGATGTTGATGGTGAGGAAGATGATGATAATGATGATTGTTTTCGCTACATAAATCACTCCCTATATTAAGTTCGGTTGTATTGGGAAAGTTGCTATAGATTTCAAAAATATGTTCAAATATAAAATATGTCTAAGATTTCTTCTATTTCAACATCTCTATGACTTGTTCGGAAATATCGTGTTTCGCATAAGTGAACTCTAAATTTTTCTTCTCTCTCAAAATATTAAAACAGGCATCTAATAACAATTATGTATTCACAAGTTGGCCGCGGAGGAGTCATGATTACTTGTAGAATTTTCTCGAAGAATAGGCACGTCGGGCGGCTAGAGAGATGGAGCTCTCGATTAGCCAACTCGCCATAGATGCGCGCGGCACGTCCCGCAGCTATCCGAAACGTAGACAATACATGCGCATGCGCCTAATATAACCAGGCCGGATGCAGAGTGCATTGAATCCCCGCGTTTCCGTAACCAGCGCACCAAATATGTCGACATGTGCGTTGATCGCCTGCGATGGAGGAAGTTTTGATTAGTGAACGCACTTAGAATAGAAATTGTTCATCAGAAAAATAATTGGATTATGGATTCTCTTTTGTCCTATCCATCGACCGATTTGTGGGACGTTCATTTTTAAGCGGTACATTTGGGCTATGCTATCAAATTGTCTTCGTGTCTGCATCCTCTGTCGAAGATCTCCCTGAATGATGATTAATCCTTTATGTTTTAATGTAAGTATTAGTGTGTAGGTACTTTAATTGGCTTTTATGGTAGATTCTGTGGTCTTGTAATGTTTCATTCCACATAAATGAAAATAGAAATGAAAATATTCCAAAAATCCATACAATTAATCTGTTGATTAGAAAAAAGCGAGATGGAAATAGTATTATCGTCTTTTCGTTCTCTTTGTCAAAAGTCTTTTATTAATCCATCAGGATTTTGTTTTTTAATAGAAGTGAGTTTAAATTAAAGTTTTCGGCTAACGAATTTTTTACTGCGACGTCCATGGATAAGACATGAGTACGGAGGACAGTTCGGCTTTAGTATAAAAAAGTATGAGATTTTGCTTGTGTACGTGGTAAGTTTAAGGAAAAATTAGCCAAGTTGGGGATTTTGCCCGGAATTCTAATAAGTTGCGTTTCTTTGGTCTTGGGGTCACGTTGTCGCGCTAAAATGAGGCACTGTTCTCAAAACAAAATTATTTGTATTTTCAGTGTTCGTTGGGTCGTTTGATAAAAGAAAAAAAAATTGCTTGTTATGTTACTTTACTTAAATAGCACAGCAAGTGTCACACAGTACTTCAAAAAATTTATAAAGTGTGCCTTTACAACGTGTCCCATTTACAAAAAGAAGCAGTTATGACGTTTTTTTACTAAAATTTTCCATTCTCTTTTTTCTAATATGTTGGGTTTTCTTGAGGCTTGTGTTTTAACGCTTACTAGAATTTTAACAATTGGTATAATACAATTTTGGTAAGTAGACCTATCAGTTCTTCCGAAACAATTTAAAATAGTTACCTGAACCGTAAATATTTATTGAATTACGTTGGCATAATGTCTTCTAAGCATGAAATATTTTTTTTATTTTGTGCTATAATAATAATTTACTTTATTTATAATAGTTGTTATAAATTAAATGAAGAATACAGTATGTTCGGATCCAATGAAATTTTGTTGAAATTTTCAATATATGCCTAAAAACGTTATGTATACGTGTGTTGAACAGTCAGTCTAATATTTCACGAAATACAAGGTTTAAGAAACTTTATTCTCACTAAGAATTACAGAATTCGTTTACATGAGAACTTATATATCTACTTAATCTAATTATAATGTAATGTACAGTTAAGCATACAAGAGTTTATGGTTTACTGAAGTTTATAAATATCAATAAAATAGCGTTTGTTTAAATTTGCCTATTTTATAATATAAGAGGGTAGAAGTAAAACAGTATCTCATAGCGACCGGTTCGAAACAGTAACTACTTATTATGGACTTCTAAAGACTAGATGCGGCAAGATGCAATATGAAAAAAAATTTTTTTTTGTTATTTATTGATTTTATTGTTGTTGATTTTTGTAATTTAGGTTGAACTATTGTTTATTAAATATTGTTTTAAGAATTTTTTTGGGGTTACTATAGATTGTGCGTTCTTAACATCCCTTGGGAGCTTGTTATTGAGCGCCTTCAAACAAAGTCGTCTTCTTACCGTCGGTGGTTCGCGGAGCCCGTAAAACAATGTTATTCGCACTTCTTGGTTGCATTTCTTGTACCTGTGTTTTCTTCGTAAAATTAATTTGTGTGTGAATATTTTTTGTTAAAATTTTGCGTATTAGTATGCAAGTATTACATTTATAAGTTTGAAGAATATTTAACAACTTAGTACTTTTATATAGTTTGTTGGTAGGAGTTAGGACATTATAATGAAAAAGAACTTTTATGGCTCTGTTTTGTGTTCTTTGAATAGATTTCAATTTTTTTTTGAAGCTGAACCCCAAATTTCAATTAGATACTCAATATGGGGTTTGACGAGAGCATTATAAATAATGTAACGTAATTTTTGGGGAAAGAATCGTGTAACATTTCGTATGACTACACTTAGAGAGGCTGTCTCTAATTTTTTCTATATGGGGTTTCCACGTAAGACTACTGTCGAGGGTGAGGCCTAAGTATTTTTCCTGCTCTGATCTGTTAATTTTTTGATTATTTATTTTAAGAGGTTCGTGTTCCATTATTTTTAGCTTTAAATATAATATATTTAGTATAATTATGACATAGATATAATTATGACAGTAATTGAAATCCGTCTTATGTTGTACGATTTTATTAGAAGCATGTTTTCCATGTACAGCAGTAAGTCTACTAATGTTTTTATTATTATTATTGTTTCTTACATTTCTTTGTAACACTCACTGGAGTCCATGGTTTTGGCCTTTGATATAGGGCGGTTGTGTGTAATGTTCCAAGATTTTCTTATTATTATTGTAGCGTCCCTTCGAAGTTTCCAGCAGATCAATAGAATATTCTAGAGCTTATTGTTGCACGGTGCATCTGGCGAGTAGTTTTACGAGCGCCCGCTTCTCCTCTGCGTCCCTCGGGAAATCATAGTTGCCTTGTAAATATACAATTCAATGCCATTCCCTAAAACTGCCTAAGTTGTTTAAAAAATGCAGATATTTTTAAATTAAGTTTTTAATTTTATTTTATCATCACGCCAAGTTCCTCGCGGGATAGGTAGAGAGCACCGACTGTCAATTGGCTTTATCTTTACAGACATGCTTCTTCAACATTTATCACTCTTTTCACACACAAGGAGAGAAAAAAGTATTTTTGTGTGTTGTGTCAATACACTTTGTATCTCGTATCAGCCAATTGACTAATCATTGAGTCAAGATAGGTAACTCTTGGTCTAACTCGGTACCTGCATTTATCAACATTCCCATTGGATATGTGGTTCGTCACTCTTTCATCGCTTCTACAATACTGTCCAATAATTTACAGTTTGGTTCTGTACTGAATGACAGCGAGTTCCGAATATAAGGTTGACGTCATATCAGTAGCCGATCGTGAAATTGCCGGCGAATTATATGCGATTGCTTCGACCGGCGCTCAATTGAGAGGAGGGCAGATGACGGTGATGATGACGATCGAACGATGATATCATTTTAAATCAATAATAATTGAGAGTATTTTAGTATTATAACAATTTATCATTCATTGTTGTATTAATTGTTAATTTGCTTCAATTCTTAGTAAATATATCATACTAAACTTACATTTTCCTTCCGTTGTTCTATTACTCTAAAGTAGACAGAAAATACTGGCTGAGATTTTATACTTCTTTTTTGCAAAAAAATAAATAAAACGCAGTGAATTTAGCTACATTTGTGTGCACGGCGGGTATAGAACAAGTGACACGTAAGCGGTCCACCAGCCCGCTTCGTTAGCCTCGTGGGAATTCGGCGGAGGACTTTGTGCGATTAAAATTAATGGCATTTAAATTTATTGAACGGGCGCCGCCTCGCCTCGCATGGGATTGGATCGGATGGTATCGCGACAGGGAACTCACGGTTCGCTTTGTTCCAGATTGGCTTCAACTGCCAGTTGGCCGTGTGACTTTGTTTAAGGTAGTCACAGACAAAGTTATAATACATGCTTATTATACATTATTGCAAGGTTTATGATGATATATACAATATACTGTTTATACTACAATACCTTCATTTTATATTTTTTCTTGACTCGTCAAAATACCAGAAGAAATATATCTAGACATATCTCGGTATAGTTTAAAGTTTTTTTTTTATTTCTCTTTGTTCTTCCATACTTATTCCGAATGTAATATTTTTTCAATTAATATTTGTTCCAAGACAAAGCTGTTTAATGACTTGTAAAGAAAATCATGCGTCATTTAAATAATATCAATACATCATCGTCACCGACTATTTAATCACTCCACTGTTAGAAACTGGTCTCAGAATGAAAAGCATTCATGCTGTAATTTACCACGGCTGTCGAATGCAGCACATCGTCAATGAATAACAATATCGATTGATTTCTGTATACATGGTGTTCGGAAATATGAAAATCTTAAATGTGGATGTTGAATGCATACGTATCTTCGCGACAGGTTCATTACGGGACAATCAGAGAGTACGGAGTGTCAGATATCCCTATCTACATATCTTCATGTGGTTGTTGAAAAGAACAAATATTGCCATGTAGTTAGTTCCAAAATATACTATTGAGTTTAAATTTTTTTTGCGAAAACTTTGCGGAGAGCTTAGCTGGAGTAAAAAAGCTCTCTCGTGTCTCGTTAAACGGAAGCATGTGCTGCACAGCTCACAATATGTCACCGGTCGGCCACATGTCGCCCGCTCCCCGCGATCGATACACGCCCGCTGGGACCAGACGAGGATCCTACACGAAATAGTGAAGGTCTTAACTGTTACTAGTATACTCATGCTAATATTACACTAAAAGGGCTTATACTAGTAACTATCCCTTATTTTTCAGTTCTGTCACCAATTTAACACTGATGGTCTTATTAACAACGTATACTAATTGGACTAACTGACAATTACTTGTTTATTCCTGCAGGTTTTATTTCTACAGTCCTATTTAAGGACGGCTGCAGACGTCTTTGGGCGGCAGAGGGTGGTTGTGACTGCTGCCTCCTCGTTTGCTATTCTTTTCAATTAAAAAAAATATATAGATAGATATGTAATGTCGCTTCCTCGTGTGTGAACAGAGCAAGGAATTTGGAAGAACATCAGGTTTTAAAGAATGGAGCTATTTGGCACTTGATGCTCTCTGCCTTCACTGTTAGTGAACTGACGTGATAAGAATAATAAACTGAAGACTAATGAGAGTAATTTTCAAATTGCAGGTACGCCAAAAGTCCTGTCAGCCGCGGTTATAACTTACTAAAAAGGTATAGATTTTTTTTTATTTTATTTATGCACACACAGTAAAACCTGCGCTACTTATTCCACACAGAAATTCTTCCAGTAGGCCCGCTGGTAGAGAAGTCAATAGGTATGGCCAACCTAGTGCGTACAGAGTATATATTTATAAATAAATACACAACACATATTCATACCTAAACACACACACACAAACTATTGTTAGATAATTACTTAGTAAGTATTATTAGAGAATTAGATAGTTGAAGTGATTAGTACGTTAATCTTTGCTGGAGCCTTATTGTATTTGATTAACGTTCCACTTGTCATATTAATCAAGGGTACCTCAGATACGGCATTAGTTGGGATATCCCGAAGATTGCACCTTGCGTATATTTCCAACTATGGTTAGGTTAGATTCGGTGTTTATGGTTACTCTCGAGATGAAGGCATAAGACCTTATCACTAATCTGTTATTTATTACGCGTTAGAAAATGTAGCTAAAAATATTGATTAGTTTGCTATGAAAATTTCGTAGCTCTGCAATAACTATTCAGAGCTAAGTTTATCTATTCTATCTATACTAATAATAAAACTGTCAGTGATCGCTGTCTGTACATGGCAAATATAATTAATAATCCGTAACGGGGTGCCTTTATATACGCAAGAGGACCCAAAACAATGTTTTTTCATTTTGTCTGTTTGTCTGTATGTTTGTGGTCGCTAATCTCAGAAACGGCTTATCCGATTTGAATGCAGTTTTCAGAATTATATTGTGATGGGCTTCAGTTAACATTTAGTGATTTTTTCTTTTAAATTGGTCAACAAATAAAAAAGTTATGTCAATTTATTTTTTCGAAACTTACGAAATCTACGCGTACGAAGTCGCGGGTACAGCTAGTTTTTAAATAAACCCACTTCACCCGGCCTCAACACTTCGTACAGAAAAAGCTATGCATTTTGTTACAAATAATTGAATAGATTGCAAAACATATGAATCTTAAGGTTTTTTCTCAAGTTCTAATTATTATAATAATACATTAATTAGAAACAGTTTAGCGATTTTAAGATGGAAAATTTGACAGATACAATTACCTTCGCATTTATAATATTTGAGTATGATGAATATTTGAGTATTTTTGAGCGAGTTCTAAAATTAATTATATAATTTTGACCATGTTAGGGAACAAGCATGTATGGTTTAAGACCCGTTAATACGGTATTGATGTAACTATTTGATCCGTATTGATCATCCGACCTTCACCAGTGGATCGATGAAATCATTTATTTAATGGAAACGTCGGCTGTGTCATAAAGTGATTCCAATAATTTGTGCACGTCAACGCACTTTTAATGTTATCGTTAGCAATATACGTATATTGGTCACATGACCTTTGTGATTGTTCTGAGGTTATACGTTATTTACAATAAGGAGAATAAAACCCGGTTAATGATGCTCGGAATGTGGCAAGATTTTTTGTTGAATTTGCAATTAGTAGAATATGTTTTTTAAATTATTTTTGCATTATTTTTGCATTATTAGAAGGGTGTGTTGTTCCCTGTTTTCGCCTTCTTCAGCCGTTTTTACTTATTTTAGATGATTTCTATCTGCACTTTTCAAATTTGGAATCGTTTCTATGGCAGGTTAAATCAATGGATAGTTATCAATGTGTGCCATGAGATAATTCCTTATACTGTGCGTTTAGTGTTTTATGAAACAATGTAGTAATATCTAAAAACATATTTAGCCAGTTTTGTTTTGAATACCTTAAATCAGTTACTCTATTTACAACTCTCGGCGTTTCGTTATTAAACTGTCTTCCAGCAGATATGATCAAAAAGTTTTCGAAATGTACTGTGAAATCTTTTACGGGCCGATCCAGATCACAAATGGGTCCAAAGGCATAATGTTTCGCCCGAAGTAGGGCAACGTTTGTTCAAAATTTAGCGGACGGGGACCGGCGAGCGACAATAAGATGTGAAATGTAACACGCTCGCCTAGAGGAAGTCAGCGTTCTTCCAGTGTCCTAGATTTCATAGATGAGGAAATATGCCGTATAATAAAATGAAGTTTTTTTACCATTATGTGAAGTTTTTTTAATTGCAAATGTTTACATCGTTTTTTCTACTGTGTTTCCACCTTATATAATTTTTACGTGAATTTAATTCCTATTGATTGTGGTGTGAAATTGTGCACATGTAAATTTTTCACTCATTTTCCATTTTTCCATTGATCATTTCGAAGTTTTCTACTTGTGTTTTCTCAGGTGTCGAGGTTGCACTAGTATATGTTAAAAACGTTCACACGCTAAGTGACTTGTCAATAACTCTAAATACGTGCATGAGAATGTTACTGAAGAAATCAGCTCCATTTTTGTAGTGCTGACATTAAAAGCCTGGGAAAGTAGCTTGGCTCAGCGTCCATACTGGCTCTTCAATATACCGCGTCAAAAGCTTATTGAATAGTCTTTTTGCTCTTGCCTTGTGGAACGACCGACAATGGCCGGTTCGGCTCGTAACGGATTTGCTCCATCGAATGAATTGAACTAATTGACTAGTGTCGTCTTCGGACCGTTGTGATTCATTTGCCGTGCTTTATGTTCGTATACTTGTTTTTCAATTTTATGTTCATTTAACTTTGATTTTACTCTGACATTATAAATCATGTTTCTCATGTAAATAAGATTTAGCTAGTTTTTTCGTTATGAATTTGTTTGTTTCGCTAGGAATTTGTGATAATTTATAAGCTCTACAATTTTGTCTCATAAGGTTTATGTAATCAATGCCTACGATCTCCGACAAAAAGGAACGTCAATAAAGTGTCACTTTCACTTTGCGATAAACGTGAAGAGATAGGCACGCAAATGGTTCGCAATAAAATCATCCCCCTATACCTGGGCTATTTACTCGCTCCGAAACATTACATATGTAATGTACTAACGTAACATCGCGCCTGTAATCCTCGGAGGGGTAGGCAGAGGAGCGTACTCCCACGTTTCACCAGTTACGTTTAAGTCCCATGGAATAGGTGGTGAGCCTGTTGCCATACAACGGGCACTGTTTCCAGACTCCGAGTCACTACTAGAAATTCTAAATTAGAAAAATTCAATAGTACCTACCCGACCCGGGATTTGAACCCAGGACCTCCCGATCGGTAG
>DWJK01000376.1:0-23003 GCA_018248815.1 Croniades pieria auraria
TTGAGAGGGTTAAGGCCATAGTCTGCCACGCTGGCCAAGTGCGGGTTGGCAGACTTCACACACCTTAGATTTTTTTTGTATAAATTCTATGGTGTGCCAGGTTTTCTCACGGTGTTTTCCTTCACCGTTAGCTAGTGATTTTTCAAATTAAAACGCACTTTTGTCAACAGTTGCGCGCTATGGATTTGAACTCAGCACATTCGGCGTGAGAGGCTGAATTCTTAACCACTAGCCTATCACAGCTATCATAATAAACATATGTATATGGTTTCTAAACTATAGTTTCTAAAATTTGTTTTTGCGTCTCTACCCGTCTCTACTCGTCTACAAATTTTTGTAACACGACTGAGTACAGTTGAGTTATGTCCAATATTATTACATAAAGTCTCTTAATACTGGCTTATAGTTATCTCTACATCTCTGCAAAATAAATATCTCTACATAGACATAATATTATTAATTTAAAAGTTAATTTGGGTGCATTGTCTAGACCCGTCAGTGACCGGATCAGTGCCTCCGTCTTATTAAATAAACTTTCGTAAATACCTAATCAATATTAGTCACCGCGGAGAGTGCATTGAAGGATTAGGTCGACTTTGACGGTTCTTAGCAAAGCCTGATTGGCTTTCTCACACGCCGTCTCGATAAATGCGCCAGATAGCGTTCCTGATGACTAACTGTGCGGTATCTCGAAGATGCTCTAAGATGTACTGATAAATAGCTCGAAATTATTTTTACATTATCTCTACATTACTACGGCTAGTGTAGAGTAGTGTATTATTGAAATATGTAGAGTTTAATGACTTTTCAACGTCCCCATATCTTTAGTACAGTATCAAAATTTGTCGGTATTTTAATAAGACGTGTCACTTTTTGTTTTTTTTTTCAATGAAAGAACATGCTAACATTAATAATGTTTGTTTAATTTCAAGTAGAAGGCAATTAATTTGGCAATTTTATAAACAGGATAGTCAAAACGCATTGAACAGGACTATAAATTTGCCGGAAGGAAGCAATCAGCAGACAAATACAACGAAAACAGAATTAATAATTTGCATGTTTCTTACATAAAAATTTAATGCGGAAACATCAAACCGCAAGCTCGGCGTGTTCCGAAGCGTATCAGGCCGCACCCTGTCCGTGTATTGACCTTGTTGTTAATGCACCCTAATTTCACCGCTTGGTAAATGCACGCCGAAAACTGGCACGTCATTTTGTTTGCACGACTTGCCGATAAATTAACGCAGTGAGAACGCTCCCGCGCAGCACGCACGGGGCCAGCGCCTGCGCAACTCATCTTGTCGTTGGTAGGGCGACACGACACATGAATAATACTAAATTTCAAACCTTTGATGCAGAATTATATAGTGATGTTGCGATTTGGAAAAAAATATCAGCTTTTATTCATTCGCAACTTAAAATTGAGCTGACAAAATATGCATTAATCATTAATAATTTAGTTCGTTTAATAAGCGAAGCCACAAAACGTGTGTGCTTTAAACATTAATGTGTAGCTACTTTTTGTCAAGCGGTGCATAAAATTAAATTTTTCACTTCTGAATATTGGTTATGGACGAATATGACCTATGCACTATACCTATGTATATAGGTATGTGCACTGGTTATCTCTCAAACTTACTAAACTGTACACTGTTCATCGTATTTTAAGATCTATTGGCAAGGCACTGATGTCCCATGTAAACGGATTGAGAACTGATTAGCGAAAGCGATCGAATCTTGGGCCGAAGGGCAGATCGGCGATAAGGTGGCGACGTCGGCAGCGCATGCGTAATTAGAGATAAACAGAAAGTAATTGGCCACAATCACGCGCTCTGGGGACGTGCTGGGGCGGCACCGACCGGCCACGAGCCGCGGGCTCGATCTGGCGGAAGCTGAAAAGCTTTCTGTGACTTTAAATGCCTCCAATGAATACGTACGCCTTGAACTCCTTCATTGAAAGTTCTGACACGATTGCAGTCTGAATTATTACCTATTTCATGGTTCTCCGCCACAATATTCTTACCTTACCGCTTCACTCAACGTGTTTGACTATAAATTAACAATAGCCAAGCCTTATACAAACGATGTGCATGGTTGTAAGATACTAAGCAATCAAGCAAAACAAACTGTTATCTATAGTCCTAAGTTCTAAGACCTCATTTTGATATATTATTTACTTGGAGTAAATTGAAGCCCGCAGCCATTAACGCCAATGTTATCGAGATTATTGCTTAACTGCTTAATATACCTGTCTAATTAAAATGATCAATAACATCGGGGCAATAAGTTAGCCCAAGGAATATTTACGCAAACTCTAAAATGATTTAGTTATAACAATTTAAAAACATGATATTATGATCAATCGTAACAACGAAACCATAGACAAGTTTCAGTTTTTTTTTTAATGTATAACCAGTGTTTCCAGCATTACGTTAACATTTTGAAATGTTTAATTTTACCACAGGTTATAAAAAATCCTCCTTCACCTCTGAAAAAGTCATCGATGTTTTGGATATCCGCGCATTATAGATAAACACAAAACATATTTTAAATTAAATCATGATATTTTGTATAGGAATCTCAGTCTGTCAAGACAAAATTGATCACCTGTATTTTTATTAAACTGTGCCGCTATCGAATGTTAATGAATACCGATGTTCCTGACATGATGGATCTCGACCTTGTCTTAGTTCACAGACCGTCTATTAGAACTCGAACAGACGAATTAGGCTTGTTCCAAACTTGCGATTTACTGATTTTATTAGTAACCTGGCGGCAAAGAAGCAGAGGAACGTAAAAATGAATCTATTTGTTGCTCCGATATAATTAAAAAATATATATTTCTGTCTACAGCCTAAACACGAGGTAACAGTAAGCTCGTTATTATTATTAATAACAAATCTAATGTCCTTTCCATGCTAAAGAACATCGCGGAGATAAAAAAGAATGAGAAAAGAGAGATAAATCCAAGTATTTACAATGAAAGTAAACGTAGAATAAGGCGATCTAGAAACTGTATACTACAGATTGCTGTACGATCCAATAGCTATGCATGTAGACACATAAAGATGCTAGTCTGGAGCTAGTTTTATAACTACACTATGCAGTAGCGTCGAAAGGCTTTGATTAAAACATAAATATGCTAATAAGGCGACGGTTTAATAGCTTTGTTAGATATAGCGCGGGTTATTAGAGATGTTACCAAGATGGAAGCTTAGACAGTGTTTAGGTGTTAGGTGTAGACCAAGTTGTGAGATCTTCTATTGTGCTGTATTTGCTGAGACCCGGAGAGTTCGGCTAATATTTTTATTTGTGGTTCTGAAAAATGTATTGTTATTACTATCCGATGTTGTAATACACGCTTAAATTTACGAGCCAAAGAAGTGTTTTGTTGATAATTTTTTCTTCTAAGCGATACGACTTTTAATAAATGTCCGTCTATTAAACCTAGTGGTTAAGAATTTAGCTGGCTGTGCTGGGTTCAAATCCATGGTGCGCACCTAAAACAATGCATTTTAAGTTTAAATATCATTTGCTAACGGTGCAGGAAAACGTCGTGAGGAAACCTGCATATCTTAGAATTTGAAAAAAACAAATTTTTTTCAGATGTGTGAAGTCTGCCAACCCGTACTTGGCTAGCATGGACTTAACCATTTCATTATGAGAGGAGACCCTTTTTCCATCAGTGGAATGACAAATGGGTCGATTATTATAATATTTTTTATTATCTGTTAAGGAATTCCCTTTTTATTGTTATGTATAATATACGTACATAAATCTATAACCTTCAAAATATAATCGCGAGGATGTGCACCATTAGGAAGTTTAAAACTTCCGTTGTTAGAATTTACAAGTGACTGTACGTAAATATCGCATTACCCGCATCAATAAATTCAAAATGGAGTATACAAAATGGATTGCTAATCGGTATTAGGTATGATTACGCGGCACAGGCCGTTATCTTAGTGGGTACGTGAGGTGAGCCTTCGGTTCTCACCTAGGGGACGGGCGTCGGTTTAACGACACGAATTGGATGTTTATACACGTCCGACCTCTTCCAATAATGGGAGCTGATCGATCTCCGAGGCGGTAAATTGCCATCTATAGACACACTTGAGAAATAACGAAGCTCTACATCATTGTATTGTACGACACAAAACGTACTTTTGCTTGTGTTCCAAGCAATTTAATTGCTAGTTACATCAGCTACATTTGTACGCAGATCTAACATTCATATCGGATATATTCACTTTTGTATTTAAATGTGCATACATGTTGTCTATACAAAATCAATGATAATGAATGGAATGATGAAATAAACGAAGAAGCGATTCATCTTCTGGATTATCAAACAGGGTAATGAATATATCGTACGGTTTACTCAAACATGTCCAGCACTCAGCCCGTGGCCGGCGGCTGGGAGCCTTAATTGACATATGCCAGAATGTGCGCGGCCGACCTGCGGGGTCACGCGAGAACAGTTTGCTACATTCTGCCATTACTTTCGCCAACGCCGCTCGCTAAGCGGTCTTGATTACACTTTATTATGATTTCGGACCGCCGTGATTAGGTACACAATAGAATAGAATCGCTTGTATTACGAACAGTTAAAGGTCAAATTTAAATCCAGCTTCATATGAGATTTCTATTTGTTTTGTAATAGTTAAATACTGTTAATTTTCTTGCAATATGTACAATATACATAGATATCATTTTATTTTCATGTTGAAAAAGTAAAAATACGGAACGGGTGGATAGAGTAGTGTTGTACATCCCGTAGTGTATCCCGGAGTGTATCCCGTAGTGTATCCCGTAGTGTATACCGTAGTGTGTCCCTTAGTGTATCCCGTAGTGTATCCCGTAGTGTATCCCGTAGTGTATCCCGTAGTGTATCCCGTAGTGTATCCCGTAGTGTATCCCGTACTGTATCCCGTACTGTATCCCGTAGTGTATCCCGTAGTACAGTAGAGGAGTATAGGACATTCCTACAATTTATCAGTCATGTTGCACGTCTACCATGGAACAGAAGGGAGAGACTATGTCACTAACTTTTGGCAAATTTAAGTTAGAAAAACCTAATAATACTCTTCACCACCCAGGATTTGGGGAAGCAGTGCAAATATAGTATAAAGTAAAACAACGATTAATTTTATTATAAGTAAATATTGTATAGTATTGTAATATGCCTCGTTAAGATCCTGACAAAGTACCACCCAGTACTGAGCTGTAGCAGCCTTTGTGTGCCGAGCGCAAACAATAGAACAAATAATTCTCAGCATAACACCGAACGGTTGAGCGTTTAGTGCTGAATTTCACGGAACAAATGTTGTGCAATGATGTCACAGACACAAGTGCGGTGAGTATAAACACAGAACCTATGTATTTTGTGGTATAATGCCATCGATATAAAGCAGTAATCGTGATTTTGTGCAGAGTTTGTATCGCGGCACCTCAGTGCGGCCCCGCGCCCCGCATTCCGCCCGAGTCCTGAACTACGCTGAACTTTGCTCTTATTGTCAACTCGTGCACAACCCGCGGTGAACAGTGGTGCGTCGAACAGCATCGCTAACAGGATATCGGTAAAACGGGGTAAGCGTCAAGTGTCTGACAACACTGACGACTGCAAAAACTGCTTTGACTGCGCGATGTCAAACAGTGCTGCATATTTTTATTGCTTAAGTACATTTTTGAATACATATGTGAAAATTTTATCATTTGAAAGAATACAATGTCTTTTAAACTAAAGTTGTACCTCCCTCAAAATGGACAGACACTTAGATTTCAGTGATACATTTGCAAAATAAAAAAAAGTTTCAACGGTATTTCAAAATGAATGTTGCCATTTAACACTCCTTAGAAATTAATTCTACCACGCACAGGAATTTTTTGTAACGTGATAAAATTAAATACAAGGCCACAATAAAAATTTGTATGAAAAGTACTCCCAGTACTATAGAGAGTACCAAAAACATGGGTTAGTACTGCTAGTACTATAGAAAGCACAATAAAGATGGAAGAATATTATAAAGAGTGAGAGTACCTAATGCTGGGTACATTCATGCAAAGGCTAAATGCATATCTACACCAATACGTTCTGAACGTTATACCTATTTGAGAAGACGCCCGGAGACAAACGACTTTGTTCGAGGGTGGCGGTAGACTTGTCTTTGAAAATTACGAGATAGGCTACAGACAATGCCTCTGTACAGGCTTAACCAGTAATACACTATGAATTTACTTATTTATTGTTCCTTACTACTATTGTTTACGTATTCAAGTAAATTTCTATCAGCATCAATGCCCTATTGGGCATTGTAACGACTACTGTGAGTGTTTGACTTTTTCCTATTAGGGAATTTTGGGCGTGTCCTGCGTGAGCTATGTATTGCATTTAATATTAATATATCGAATACTGTGAGAAGCGATCGAGGCTCGCGAATGAATATGGGAGAAGATTTGCACATTCAACTAAGGGCACGATCAGTAAGAATGTGTGGTCAGCAATGGCAAAACTCGTCAAGCACGAACGCGTTCTCAATTTTACTCAATTATTATGTTATCTGTTGTAATATTCAAAAGTGTCAGATTGGCAGGATTTGAGGTGTCAATTAATACTATATAGACTAGACAACAGTAGATTATCGTAAACTAAGTCAGAAATAGGTGAAAATTCATTATGACGAAGAAAAATAGACATCATTAAAATATTAGTACATGATAGGTTGCACTCGTAAAAATGTAAAGATACTTGCATTTAATTCAAGAAAAAAAAATAGAAAAAGAGAAACATAGTGGATAAGACGGACAGTGATATTCGACCTTATTGGGCTCCAGGAACAGTCAACATTAAATTTTGCAAGTACCCAATATTCTACACATATTAAAAGCCCATACGAATTTTATTTAAGAAATACTTATCATTTATCTAAAATGCAGTACTTTGTTTGTATATTTTATTGTTCTTATCTATACATATAATAAAACTGTAACTGATCGCTGTCTGTATATGGCAAATATATTTAAAAATTCATAATAGGGTGCCTTTATATACGCAAGAGAACCCAAAACAATATTTTTTCATTTTGTCTGTATGTCTGTATGTTTGCGCAAGCTAATCTCAGAAACGGCTTATCCGATTTAAATGCAGTTTTCAGGATTATATTGTGATGGGCTCACTTAACAGTTGGAATTTTTTTCATTTAAATCGGTTAACAAATAAAGAAGTTATGTCAATTTATTTTATCAAAACTTACGAAATCTAGGCGTAAGAAGTCGCGGCCACAGATAGTAATGAATACTTTCCGCCATATTGCTTATTTTAGTTGTGCAAAACTTTGAAGTGAGATTCCTTCAGAGGTAGCGTCATCGTGCTGAAACATTCACTCAAATCCTTTGATGATTCAGAATGAAAATACGACAATGATGACTTTAGAGAAGAATTCAATGAGATGTGTGCCCAAGTCAGATAGTTAATACGACTATACCTAGTTACGTATATACACGGGTTGGATAAAAATTTTGTTAACGTTATCGCCCTCTTAAAAATTTTGCCTTTATGAAACTAATACATGTTTTATGAACATCTGTATATATCATCATCATCAATCCTTTTAGCATTCCACTACAAGACACGGGTCTCCTCGCACAATGAGAAGGCCTTAGGCTGGCCAAGTGCGGGTTGACAAACCGGCTTACGTCAGGTACGTTTTTTCGTTATAGCCGGAATATTTTCGGATCTAACTGACTTAATCGGTAGCTCACGAAGGAATGCTATGCTTAATTAAGCCGTTACATAATTAAAACATATTTTTGCGGTGCAATATTTGCAAAGAAATACTTTGTTTAATTAAGCCGGTAAATAATTAAATCGTATTTTTGCTGTGTAATATTTACAAAGAAATACTTTGTTTAATTAAGTCGGTACGTAATTCAACCGTATTTTTCCTGTGTAATATTTGGAAAGAAATACTTTATTTAATTAAGTCGGTACATAATTAAATCGTATTTTTGCTGTGCAATATTTGCAAAGAAATGCTGTGTTTAATTAAGCCGGTACATAATTTAATCGAATATATCGCTGTGCAATATTGACATAATTTAGAATTTAGTGTCACATCACTTTGTTTGTGTGTTGTGGCATTCTATTCGTAGCCTGCACGTGGGCGGCCACGTATGGCAGTAGCCGGTCTCTATCTGATGTGCAGCCTACTCGTTTATCTTATCATAAAAAGCTCTCTTACGCAACCAAATGACACTACGGTGGTACCTGATGAGAAACTTCAAGTTATTAACCCGATGCACGTAGAACGGCGATGTCTGGTACATGTCGTGATTTCGCACGTGAACTTGATACAAATTTAAGCTTTAGGTTATAATGAATTGCATATCAAAAATGGAACTACAATCGTTACTTTATTTCCTTTACCCACTTATCCATTTAATTTAAGTATGTTGTTACTATAGTCTTACATAGCAGTATTAAAGTGCGCGACATTGTTTTTTGACGTGAGGCTTATGTTAACACAGAGTTAAAAAAAAACGTAACATCACGCCTGTAATCCCCGAAGGGGTAGGTAGAGGAGTGTAGCGCACTCCCATGTTTCACCAGTTACGTTTTTAGTCCTATGGAATAGGTGGTGAGCCTATTGCCATGTACTAGGCACTGATCTAGACTCCGAGTCACTACTAGAAATTCTAAATTAAAAAATCCCATAGTACCCGAGCCGGGGTTGGAACCCAGGACCTCCCGTTCGGCAGTCGCGCTTGCAACCACTCGACCAACGAGGCAGTCCACTAACACAGAGTAATTTTTTTAATTTAGTAAATCGAAGTTTAATTATATATAAAATAAATTAGTCACGCAATAGCTGTAACAATAGTACGGTTCAAATTCAGTTCATTGTATCTCGAGGCAGACGATCCGTTGACGCAACACTGAACAATGGAGTTTCGGTTCAGTGACCTTTTGGGATCTGTGACATCGCCGCAAAAATATGGGCACAGCATCGTTCAAAGCAATGCGTACCTACTGACACTACGCCGCATTATCGTACAAATTCTTGCACTCACCATCACGCTTCTGATAGCCAGACTGTCACCTTAACCTGGGACTCAGTACGACGTTAAACATATTTAAAAATATAATCAACCCTTTCGACTAAAAACGACTAGAAACTTAGTGTCTCGACTAAGAACGACTAAGAACTTAGCGTTTCGTAAATACAATAGTCTTTTTCCTACAGCGGTATGCAAGCGGTCTCACTGAATGTCTTGCGATGACGAGATGAATGGCGTATGGCTCGTGTTACGCTACGCCCCATTCAATTAAAGCGCTCGCAATGTAGAATATAAAATTAGACTGTAAACGCTTACAGACGAACTTATTAATGCTTAGGTAATACTAGTGACGTTCTGTATGAGTCATTGATAGTCGAATGCTTGAACAATGCGATGATTTGTAGCGTGATTTGTTATGTTCGAGATATGCACGAACATTCGCGTGGTGTTGGAGTCTCGGTCGGTTTGGCGCGCGCGGGGCGCCCTCAGCGAGCAGATAATGCCTGCCCCAGGGCTTTAATAAGAGTAATGCGGCCTCTTTACCTCTCGTGCAGCGACGTCTTATTTAGAACCGAACGCGGCACAAACGCGCTTCAAATTGAAGCCTTTCAGCGCAATTACCTCAGCCAGCAACACCGTACGTTTAGCAGCCAACTCTCAAATCAAGTATGGACTCCTTCACCACATGCTTCAACTTGCATGCATTATCCTCGTGGCGGTGTCCGTACGTCATAACAGACCGCAAGTTCTATGTTGCATCTGCGTTTTATTAAATTTCTCTCCCATTGCGTTAGCGATGAACTTTAAGCAATACATTACAACTTTATGAACGTATCCTCACTTGCAATATTATAGTCAATCGCAAGCACGTAGTAAGGAATTTCGTTTTTACAATGCCACAAAATTGTTACTGCTCCCAATACAGTTACGGCACGGCTAATCTTATCTGTGTGTTTCACAAGAGCATTGTTCGAGGATGTTGGCACACAATGGAACACCAAGAGCGAACCTGTGAGGGAAGTAGGGCGCGCGAGGAGCGTCGCGGCGCGACCGCGGTGGTGAAATGCGGTGGGCGGCGCTGAGCACGCCGCCCCGCCCAGCCCTTTCACCGCCCCGCCTCCTCGCTCCTACCCCTAACAACCTTCCATTCCGTGGTTACGTAACCCTCGAGTTAAACCCCAACTGCAACTCGCCCGAGGCCGCCACCATCCTACCCGCGACAGTAACCATTACAACATCAATAGCTGCTTCTACTCCACAACCCCCTCCGTGCTCCAACTGTGGCAATATCGTGCATTAGCAAATGGCCAGTTAAAACATCACGATTACTCTATAAATTGTTCTCGGCGCTTTAAATTTGCCATGGGAAATCTTTTAATTATTTACGACTTAGTGTTGTCGTGCAGAGACCGAACCGCCGTTCGTTTGGACCGCGCTGGTAATGAGAATTAGCCCGGTTACATTTGGAATGTAACTCGTTGTAAACGCATAAATTATCCATTTACAACTAAATGTAAATTCAGTTAATTTAACAAAGTAATTCCCAATAAAATGTTAAATCCACTTGAAACTTGATACACGTTACAGAAGAGTACTAAGTGCTGTTAAATTAGAAACTTTTTAGTTATAACTCAATTACATTTAGAGAAATAACTCCATTGAACGACTGAATGAATACAAACATCGACCGACTTGGAACCGATAAAGTCATGCACACCGTCCCATATGATTTACTGGTGCTACCAAACGCTAACATATATCTCGGCATTATCGTCAGTACGATCGCGAGTGAGCAGGGCACTCGTAATTAGTCGGTACCAATAACAGCTCTGAGAATCCGTTTTATGTGTATTGTTTAATGCTCAAACCCTACAATATATGAAAGGTTAAAAAGCTCAAATGAACGCGCATTAGGTAAGAGGGGGCCGTCGGGTCGCGGCTAGAATGCAAACTGCCGCCCATACATTAAATCTACTGCATTCGAATTGCGAAGTCGTGATTTGTCAAAGCATAATCTAAAGAACGGCGCTATTCGCACATCGTAATTATTATCTTCGGTAAAATGGCACCCAAATCTTCGTCGGCATCTCACGGCTGATACCTACCTTAAGTTCTGTGACAGTCACTGTACAACAATATATGACCCGGATAGATAAACAATCGTACAGTCACGCCGAATTATAGGCTAGTATTATTGTATTCAGCGTGCAATAAATTACATCTCTTTATTAGATACTTACTGAATTAAATATTACTGTTCGTATTTAAATCAACTGAGCGATGTAGGAGACGTGGCTGGTATAAATTAATTCCTTAGCATGAAAAATAGATTAAGTGTTGACTTCCGGCATATTTTGTAGCGACCAATATTAATTAGCATAGTGAGATATTATGAATGCTTAGTACTATTATAACACGGTTATTTTAATACACATTAATTATTTAGTACGGGAAGCAGTGGTAGCATAGTGGTTAAGAATTCAGCCTCTCAATCCGGGGGTGCTGTATTCAAATCCATTGCACGCACCTCTTTGCAAAAGTACGATTTAAATTTAAATATCCCTTGCTTAACGGTGAAGGAAAATATCGTGAGGAAACCTGCACACCTTAGAATTTATAAAAAAAATATTGTAAGGTATGCGAAGTCCGCCAACCCGCACTTGGCCAGCGTGGCGGACTTCGGCCTTAACCCTCTCAATATGGGAGGAGACTCATATTCCAACAGTGGAATGTTAATGGGTCGATTATTTGTTTTTTATTATTTAGTATTTTGTGTCAATACAAAATTAAAGACCAGCAAAGCATACATATGTTGAACCCCTCGATAAAATGTATTTCTGATTTATATATTATTTTCTTGTTTCGTTAACATTAAAGCTAATGTCTTAGTAACATTTTAAACCGTGATTTGCATTTTTATATCACTTTAGTCAAATCGTAGGTTCTACTTAGAAATTGCTCTCAAAACCTCCTGTACCCTGTCGACCCGCTTTCTGGCCCGTCCACAGCGTGGCGCCTATGACTCAATTACGATACACGGAATAATATGATTTAGAACATATTATTGTGTTTCATAATATAATGGTTCTATTGTTCATTATTAATTAAAGGTATTTAAGATAATCATAATGCTCTCTGCCTACACGTGAGGGACTAGACGTGATGACATGTTAAGAAATAATACATACCAATATTAAGAGAGTACTAATTGAAAGAAGTTCATTAGAACTATAAAGATATAGGTATTTTGCACTCAGTACTCTCTGGCTACGTCCTGAGAGACCTGTCGTGATGATAATAATAATAAATTTATAATTTCATAGATGTTTCTAGCCGTACAACTCTTAGTAATGTTTTTTGCTGAAACGATGTCTGCTATTAAAGAGGATTATTAAATAAATAAATCCGTTGTATATTATTTTTAATACTGTTGGTTTATGTCAAAAACCATAGTTCACGTGTCATAAATCATAGTATCATAAACATTACGATATTATGATTCATGACATGTGGACATTCCTTGGACATTCCTGGATATTCGTGGACAAGTCCTTATGGATTTTTACCTTCCGGTGTATTCAAACATACAAGACATACCAAATTAAAGACATTACAAGTTAAAGACATTCCAAATTAAAGACGTTCCAAATTAAAGACGTTCCAAATTAAAGACATTCCAAATTAAACACATTCCAAATTACTTGTCAATGATAGCCATACATTTATTAGCAAGAGAACTAAATTCAAATTAAATACACACAATGCTTATGTGCCATGGACAAAGAGAAAGAATTCTGCGACAAGATGGCGCAAGATGCAAAACTGTTTCTCTTCAACAACTCGAGTAATAGGAACATAAGTTTTATACAAATTGGACGCCGATATCAAATACTCTAAACATCAGATTATTTGCATGTTCACATTGTAAACATGGACAAATAAATAAAATAATGCAACTCCCATTTTTTAAAGAAGAATGTTAAGCAAGTGCGGTAGATCTGCAAGGATATTTGGCACTCCGTGGTCTCCGCCCATCCGTAAGAACATGACATAAAGAAATTGATGTGTGTAAAGTCTCTTCCTGCACTAGTGCTTCTAGGAAGGATCGTTGAATGCTCGCATGTCGGCAAGTCGGTCGCAGGTTGTGAAGGAAGTATTGCCAGTGTTGCCAACAAGCGTTCAACTTAATATTTATGCGTCTAATATGTGAATAAAAGGGAGCTGCATCCTAAACATCGCATCGTTCTCGTTTTGTCGCCGTTCGTAATCCGGTCCCCTTATCGATATCTCTAAATTATTCTCACACCTAGGGCTGTCTATCTATGGCCATCTATTAACATTTTTATCGTTTAATACGACTAGAGACACTAACATTTTTATTAACACATATTTGCTTGTAAAACACAATAATTTAGCCGTCTTTTATTAAAAATATCGATGTATATAGCTAAAATTTTTATAAATAATTCCAAATAGCAAAACAATTATATTATTTCAAAATATTATCAACAAATTTGAAGCAATGTGCTATTGCAAAAATTTTAAAGATTTTTTCATTATTCAACGGGTTTTATACATTTAACGGGTATTTAATCCAGTATTTAACGGGTTATTTGGAACACGCACAGCCCTAACAACCGCCGATGTAACCGTTACGACGACGAGTCCTGATAACGCTTTGATTTATCCCCTGGAATATTTTACGACAATAGACAATTGAAATTTATTATAACATATTATACCATTTACCATCGTACGGGGAAATTTAAGACTCAAGTTCGCTACGTAGACGATTGTTCTGACTTTTGTGTTCTAACATACTTTTAGTAGCAACCAATCTGTAAAAACCCTTTGCTCGCTTTATAAACTTGACAATAATCCATTTTAAGACACATTGCTAGACATGGTCATTCCTACAGGACAATAAGCGTGGATGAATGTTGGGGATAATTGCCAATAAGTTTGCCGAATGTTTGCCAAACAAATCAAACCATTATTTTTCCGATACTTTTATCATTCCACTGTTGGAACATTCGTGTCATCTCAAGGGTTAAGGCGATAGTCTGCCACGCCGCCCAATCAAATCATACGAGGTACCAAATGAGAATCGAATCCGAATGGACCTGTATGATTGTTTGTTTCTAACGCTCACCCATCAAAGGTCGGACCGCATCCGGCGGTTAGCTCGACAGCTTGTCTAATTACTGCTGATTATGTCAGTATGTAAGTACTGCAAGTGGGAACAATATTGACATATGTCAAACTTTAACAACAGGTTTAGATTGATTTTTTTGTTGACAGTTGTTGGTTGAGAGTTGACAGCGACTGACGTGACATTGCTGATATGTATGCCTTTGTTATGCTCTTATTTCTACACCAGTACAAAACTGTATGTGCATATAGTTATATACACGGGAATAAGTAGATGAAAGGAGGCCTAATAACCAGGAAGGGAATTTCGTCCAGCCCACCTTCATGTAAGTATGTCAAATGTACAAAGGGTAGTGAAGTTCAATGTCTAAAGAGAATAGATGAAGTAGTTTTCAATGATAAAGATAATAAGAGATTTTAAGAAAAAGAAAAGATCATCTGCTACAATAATTCAAATAATGATATATTTAATTACAGTATAAAATATGTTTATTTATAAGATTTTATATCTAATGTCTTTAAACGAGCAATATATCTATATATAATCGAAATCTCTAAAACGGCTCCAACGATTTTCATGAAATGTTGTATGCAAGCGGTTTCGGGGTCGATAAATCGATTTAGCTAGGTTCCATTTTTAGAAAATGCGTTTTATCCGTGTTTTCAGGCAATGAAAAACTTTACTGCTTTGCCGACACAGCAACACTAAAACTACGTCAATAGATGGCGTTGTTAAACTACAGTAATTGTAAGCCAGTGAGTGTTTGGTTTGAGGGTAGACAAAGAAAATCAATTGTTAACTTATATTATTGATAAAATAAGTGTCTTTTTAACTCACGTGTTCATTTAAAAATTCTTAAAAGCTCTGACAAAAGACGCTTATAAACAATATAATACAATATAATTGATATATTAATAACCAAATATAAAAATACCGAGCAAGGCTCCGTCATCCAGGTACCTACTAGGTAAAATATGTCACGACAAACTATATTAGACAATGCTAATATTCCATTATGAATACATTATAATATTAATAATGATAAGCTTAAATAATAAGCGTAAGTATCCGTCAATTGTTTTAATAAATTCCCGATATGGAATAGTTTAAATGACTAAGTTTAAATATGAAATGACTATAACGTCCAAGAGAACGAGGTACATAATAAAGCTAATTAAATTCCTTAGATAAGATTGTTTTAGTATTATAAAGACAGGTCCTTATCGTTCTTAGACGATCGGGTTGTTTTTGTTGGTACTTGGCTGGTTTTCAATGTAATTTAAAATTTATACCTGCGCACTAGATATATATGTACATATATATCTTCATTACCTTATGTTTGGATTAATATAGTATCAATCCAGGTTCCTTATGAGATAGGCTGGGAACAGTCTGTGTCAAATACCTCTATTCTTACAGAAAAGATGTATTTACGTTCATCACTCTATCACAGGTTTGCACGCCTGAAGTATTGTTACTCGCAGATCTAGTACATCATATCATTGTTCATATTATGAATATAGTCAGCTATCAGTAACATTAACTATTTCTACCTGCCCGTAGAATAAAGTTCCATAAGAACATGAGACCATCACAGTTTTTCTGTATTTTTCAGACTGTTCATGCCTATATATTTTTATGGTCGGGAAACAAAAGTTAAAAATATCTTTTTTTATTTATTTAAATTTTTGTTTCACTACCATAAAATATAGATCTAAACAGTCTAAAAAATATAGAAAAAGTGTGTTGGTCACATGTTCTTATGGAACTTTATTCTACGGGCAGGTCGATTTAATACAACAAGTCAGTCACACGTACATACTTTAATATATTTTTTGAAGTAATAATTCCGTCATGTTTTTCAGTACTACAAGTAATATGCAATACATTTTAAAGTAACGACTACAGACCAACGGCTTGCGGTAACCGTTAAAAATTCCACTAAAGCCAATCTATTAGGGCGTGTAAGTTAAATTATAGATCAACTAAACGGTTTAATACGGAATTAGCGAGCAACATACACCGCAAAGCTATTACACTAGTTATTGGAAGCGTGAGAGCGAACTATCCTCGTCGGGAACGGCATTCGAACTTACGGCAAGCGCGGCTCACGACCGCCGTATCGCACCGGGACGCGCCGTTAACGATTTATCGGCCGGACGGACGAACGCTCCTTCAATTATTAAGCATTTAATTATAGTCAGGACTGTAGATAAATCGCGGGCAATTATATCTGAGTTCTAACGACGCGGTTGGCCAATGGCCGATATTTCTCGCGGCTTGTAAGTAAGGCTACTAAGTAAGGCTTGGGCGTTGCTGGATTGGCTCCGCTCCAGTAACCGATATTTCATTAGCGTATTGGTTTTCGTTATATTATATATATCGAATTGTATGGTTATTATGAGCAAGAGCGCGATTGATTAAAAATATACCGGCTTAACTCACGTACGTTTTTCGAGATGGCCCGGCTAGTTTCGGACCTGTACGAGGTCCTTCCTCATGAGCTCTCGCCGCTTGCGGCGAAGTCGCGACGGAGACTGAAGGTAGGTCCGAAACTAATCGGGCCATCCCGAAAAACGTACGTGAGTTAAGCCGGTATATTTTTAATCATGTGTGTAAATATTCACTAAACATTTAATGGTAAAAAAGAACGCGATTGAGACGTAACAGTGTGAGTTGGTTAACAGTGCTGATTATTATATAACCCTTATGACAATGGTTATAAAAGTTGTATATTTTGTAGCAAGGCATTTTCTGTTCATTAGCACTCTTTTTTCCCTTAAAAACACCATCTCGACTGGAGCAAATTACACCAAAAAGTTGCCATAAGAGAATCGTTGGAAAGTTCAAAAAAAATTGGTTAAATGATTGCAAATTAATGATTTACATTAACATGTTTTTACTGCCTCGTTGGTCGAGTGGTTGCAAGCGCAACTGCCGGTCGGAAGGTACTAGGTTCAAATCCCGGGTCGGGTACTATTGAATTTTTCTTATTTAAAATGTCTAGTAATGACTCGGAGTCTGGATCTGTGCCCGTTGTATGATAATAGGCTCACCACCTATTCCATGGGACGTAAACGTAACTGGTGAAACGGGAGCGTACTACACTCCTCTGCTTACCTCTTCGTGGATTACAAGCCTGACATTACGTTTTTTTTATGGTTTTTCTGAACTTTCGTAAATACTTAATCGCATCTCATTGTAGAATAAATTTCCACACAATAAAAACACACGGCAAAATAATTCGCAAACAAAAAATAATTCATACTTAGAGTTGAGTAATAATTGAATTTCCAGCGAGAACAATCGCTTCTGTTATAGCGCGACTCAACACGGATCGACTCTTAATGAATCTTCCACTGTCTAGTTATTTACAGAGATAAACACTGTTTACGGGATACATGCGCGTGGTTGCACGAGCATCTAATAAATTAGATTTATCGACCCACAAGATAACTCTTTACGTGTGTTGTGTGTGTAACACACCCTATTTACCCACTTCGGCGCGCAAAATGCGTCGCTTCGACTTTGAAGACAAATTAGTATGCAAATTGGTATATTATTATGTAGAATTGTGATTCCCAGTAATGATTGCCCTGTTGGTCGGGTGTTTAAAAGTGCGGTTGCTAATCGAGATCTCCTGGGTTCGATCCTCGAGTCGGCTACTATTAGGGCCAGTGGTTGCAAGTTTGATTACTGGAGCGGAAGTTCTTGGGGTCGATTTCCAAGTCCGTCTAAGTGTTATTGGGTTTTCCTAAGTCCCCAGTTGTGGCTTACAGCCTGAATATGGGCCTGGCGTATATCAATGAGCTCATACCCAATTCCTTGGGACATGTAATATATAAATGGTGAAAAATAAGATAAAAATTTGAGTTTTTTTGTCTACCCCTTCGGGGAATTACAGGTATTATATTATGTTAAAACGTTAGTTCGTCAATACATATGTATATGTATTTATATATGATTTATGATATTTTACTTCTAACGCACCCACAACATGCTTAAGTGACACAAGTTGCTCGCTACTGATACATTAAAAAAAAAGCAACATCACGCCTGTAATCCCCGGAGGGGTAGGCAGAGTAGTGTAGTACACTCTCACGTTTCACCAGTTACATTTACGTCCCATGGCATAGGTGGTGAGCCTATAGTCATACAACGGGCGCAGACCCAGACTCCGAGTCACTACTAGAAATTCTAAATAAGAAAATTCCCATAGTACCCGACCCGAGAATTGAACCCAAGACCTCCCGTTCGGCAGTCACTGATAAATTACATGAATTAAATAAGCAACTGAATGCAAATGGATGTGTAAAGTGATAAAGAAAAACAGAAAGTGAAACTTACATGAAAATGTAAACAAATTCATATCTTAGATATAAATACGCACTTTTTGTTGTGTAAGATGGTACATATGTATAACAATGAATTCGAAGTAACGAAATAAATCAGTTAACATCTAAATTCCATTTTCAATAACATGGCTGTCCCTTAAACTAAAAGAACCAAACCTGGATACAATTCATCTCTTAGAGCTTGAAATATTAACCTTAAAAGCAATTTACCTGAGCAATGTGTTAAATAAAACGTATTCCGATTCAGATTTTCATATTTTTTAGAAGTTAGACGTCTGCAATCATTCCGCCAGCAGTGTGGCCAAAGACTAAGCTGGAACCTCATTTAAGTATACTTACGGATGTCGAGCAGAACAATGAAAAGCATTGAACCTTTACTAAAGTGGAACAAAACAATAATATTGCTAGATGCCGGAAAAGCAGATTTAACTGCGATCCTTCACAAGCCAAGTTCTGCGCACAATGTTCTATTTTCAAATTTTGTACATTTAGCTTTTTTAGTATGCTAATGGAACAGCTCTATTTTACTTAAATGTGTTTGTAAAAAACCTACCTATAATAAATACAATAGAAAATAACTAAAATAATAAAAAAAATTGTTTCTATGTTTATCTTTTGTTTAAAGTAAAATACAATGTCGTAAACTTTTTTTTAGAGCATGAGTCCATAATATTCCGATATCTTCAGGGTCCTTATAAACTTATTACAAAATTTAATTTCGTAACTCGCCGCGGGTGTACGTTACGCATACATTTTGCTTAACATGATCTCGCATAATTGAGGACCCTTGTCCTTGAGTCACTGAACGAAAACTGCCAATTGTATATTGGCTCGGTCCAATGAGTTTGTATCAACTCTCGGTCCAATGAGTTGTATCTACATAGTCCCGGTCCAATGAGTTTGTATCAACTCTCGGTCCAATGAGTTGTATCTAGTCTCGGTCCAATGAGTTTGTATCAACTTAACGCCGGCGGTCTTTTCTTATAACATTAATAACCATGACGCCATCCAAACTTTGTATTTTTCCAAGCACTGCCAATCCTTTGTTTGACTGCACCCAAGTTGGTTAATAAATGGCTAATAACATGTTATTTTGAACCATATGTTCTGACCACAGCCTTGAAATCTAGAAGGTTCGATTAGTATTTATTTACACTACATTCGTATCTGCATTGTTTTATTTATTGAGATAAATATTAGATAAATTGAAAGCTTAATCGAGAATGAATTCTGTTTAGATTTGAATATTGTACTATTTTTTAATACCGTAATTTCCTTTGTTGTTTCAGCAATGGGGCACGTAAAAGGAAATAATATCAACCGATTCGATGACTGTAGAGAACGATCAGTGACCCAAATACTAATTTGTTTCATAATAGGAAACAAATCAATATCGAAATAGGCAGGCGGACGCACGCGCGGCCCATCACAGAACCTCGCTACCGTCGTTTCAATCACTCGATGCGAGCTCCACTTCACGATTTCAATATATTTTAATGAAATGTCAGCACTAAGTGATATCTGCATTATGTAAGGCCAACGTGTTTTCGTTTTATTTCCAATCGTACTCATAAGAAAACAAAAATTTGCGTTTGCGTAACTGCGCTCTTTGTTCAATGAAAAATTGTCTTATAATCCCGTGAGATTAATTCTCAAATGCTACGTTTGTGCGGGAATATTGTGTATAAATTGGCAATGAAACAAACGTGAAAAATAGAATGAGTCATATATTAATGGTACAATATAGCGTTAATTTGCAAGAAAAATGTGGATGGTAATAAAATCAAATTAAGCACCCAATCGCTAGGCAGCTAAGGTGGCAACGGAGGCGCGGATAGCGACTGGATGTTCAATATCTATTAGCGGTAATATCTTAGCGAAGAGATGGCTCTGGCCCAGATCTGGAGCCGGTCCGACCAGTTCTCCGGGCATCCTTGCGCAACAGCCGCGCGCCCGGTCTGCTTGCAAAAATGCATTACCAGCCATCCGAATAACACTCACGCCCCTTAAAAGCATTTCAAGATTCGCGAGCAACTGAGCGCTGTGGCGGAGAACCGTAACTGCAGTACAGATTCAATTCGTCTCCCTTACATAACATGCACCGATTTTCGACAGCGAAAACGCATAAAGCGAGGTTTATTGCCGAGTTAATATAAATCATGGAATATAATTACGCATACCTCTACCACGCCCTCGAATGACATGCAATTTTAGTTCGGAAATTATACAGCAATGTCTTATTTATTGAGATTCTTTTGATCATTAGCATACCTACCTACCCGCGCGATCGTTTAGGAAAGAAGTCAACCTCGAATTTGAATTTTAAAAAGACGTGTATCGTATATATACATAACTACTGCAACGTATCGACATCGGTGTCCGAGGATACTTCATTTATCAAACATGAATGTTTCCTACTGCATATCATTGCTAGGAAAATATTCCACTCAAAACATAAACAAGTACAACCTTTGAAATATATAATGTGAACACGAGTTTTAAATAGATATTGATTTCAACTTGATGTAGAGTTCGAAATTGACAATGACACAATAAGCACTTCGATGTGAATGCAATGCGTCGATGATGCGATCCCGTTCAAAAATACATTGAATAACTAGTACATAACCCTGAACGAGTACAATATTAGGTGCACACCCTTGTCATTTAAAAAATCTATGTCACACGATGACCGAAATGATAACGTGGGCTTTGTTCTGTTCTCTATATTCTTCGACGTATCATTTAAATAGATTATCGATATCAATTTAAATACGCACACGCAGTCAAATCGTAAATAATCTATTCTATACAAGGTTGTTAATAAATTATAGCGAGCCCATATTTATCTACATCGATATCTTTGACCGGTGAGCGATCATTTATCCAACAATGTATGGTTATCCATGGCTGTGCCGGTTAATAGGTTCCCATAACGGTTAGGTGCCGGTAGAAAACTGCAACATTAGAACATGATCTTCGTGATAATTTATCGGTAAAATCGTTGGATACACGGTAGAGCGTGCGAGCAGCCGGCCGGTGTAAAATGGTGTAGAGTTCGAACTACACTCGAGTAGTTCGAATTCCGCATCCTTGTGTTCGCTCGTCCTCTATCATATTAACGGTACAGGAATACGCAGCTGCTCATAATATAAACATTTTAATGCCCACGAAAGCTCTTTAATATATGACTTCCACTATTAGCGAAATATTTTTCCTTCTCTATTAAAAAGGAAGTTATTGCATAACCAGTTTTGCAAACAATTATGTAGAACATAACTGAAAATTTTAAAGCATTTTAATTTGCATTTTAAATTGTCATTAACTCATTTATACATCCATTGTTGAATATTGATGGTCTCCAGATTAAGGCTTCCTCACAAAATGAGAAGGTTTGAATTAATATTCCACTACTCTGTCGGAGTCGAAGTTGGCAAACCGTACACGCCTCATAAAATGGAGAAAAATATTTCGCTTCAATCATATCAAGTTATACTCAATATTACTTAATCACAGCATCGTCTAACCTTGGAAAGTGAGAGATGTGTATCGGAGATTCGAAAAAACTTATCTACATGCGAGTGTTTTATCACTTTATTAAAATCGATTCTAAAAATCGATAACTAAAATTTTATGTCGCCTATTAAAATCGTACATTGAACATACACATAATACCTAACTGGTGAAAAGTGAGAGCACTAAACTGTTCTACCTACCTCAATGGAGGAAACAGGCGTGATGTTACGTTTTGTTTTAAAGTAAGCCTAAAACATTCAACAGTAATAAATCGTAGAACGTAAATGAGTCTTATTATGTCATCTACTGGTGACTCCATTTTCGCGCCATTAATTAATTCAGCGAAGCGATTAGCGTTAAAAAGCAAACTACACGATACTTAATAAAATAGTTAGTGAATTAAGTGATTCGCATATCTATTTATTTATTGCTTAGTTTATAAAGTCAACTTGCTATGATTTATAATGGAATTCAATATACAAATTTAATTTTCTCATGCTACAAATTGGTAAATCTACGCGTAGATATATTGGATAAGTCTGTAGGAACAGTGCTGTAATATGTTTATAGATTTATATTAAGTTTCGTATTACAAATTATGGGAATTATTTTTAATGGTCGTATTTATTGAAAATACGAATAAAATTAATATAATTATTCACGCCCGTTTATTACGCAGAGTTCCTTTTACCCTTACGTAAGTAAATATATTTTTTCTGTTTGTATTCTCTTTTACTTTACACTCACACAGATACATACACCCACACTCAAACACACACACATACACGCACGCACGCACGCACGCAAACACGCACGCGCGCACGCACGCTTGCACGCACGCACGCACGCACGCACACACGCACGCACGCACGGACGGACGCACGCACGCACAGAACGGAAGAGAACGCGCCTGAACGCCAGCC
>DWJK01000377.1:0-23002 GCA_018248815.1 Croniades pieria auraria
CAATAGGCTCACCACCTATTTCATAGTGGGACGTAAACGTAACTGGTGAAACGTGGGAGTGTTACACTCCTCTGCCTACCCCTTCGGGGATTATAGGCGTGATGTTACTTTACGTTTTAAGTTAATACTTTTCCATACATTTGCATTAATTGTCTGCAATATTTGTAAGACTGTTCGAACTAAGTTCCATTGTACCTGGCTTTACTATTTACTTTAGTATTACTTATTTACTTTTTAGTATTACTTTAGTATATTGAAGTTATTGTACATACACTGTCATATTTACTTAATGTAGTCAAAAAAGCTACGTATAAATAATACAAAGAGATATACTACATTAGGACCGGTAGCACACTTCGGACAGCATTGATAAATCGGTGAATGAAGTTCAGAATGGGCTCAGTCGTCGCAGAATGACCTAGTATCAGCGGATTAAACTTTGGAAATCTGAGCGTCACACAGAAGGCAGGAAACTGTCACGAGGGTACTAATTTACCAACCGCGTGGCGAGCTCGGCTTATCTCAGCGACAACCAGTTTCGCACGCCGTGGGAAACACACTCACAAGCGCGGACTCTACCTCGTTTTGTATAGGGTTGAACCCGATCAGCCACTGGCGCCACTGGCGTGTACGAGCTGAACTTTCTCCTTTATTGGGAAATTAACTGTTCTACCTAACCACTGTCATAATTACTGCTATAATGATATCGTGAACGGTTATTTTGTGAACAAATATAGCTGTATACTTTTGATACTATAGTGGTATTCTTAAAATGGATATTTTGCTAGATATTTACATATTTTTAGTATACATAATTTGACACTTCGTGCTCTTTGTCTACCTCAAAGTTATGGTCAAAAACCTCTAAGGTGAAGGTCAATATTCTGCAGTGTACTGAGGCAGGTTAATAAAGATACAATGTAAAATGTAATTCGTTATCACAATATAAATTAGCGGCGTTATGACATCCTTATTATAACATCAAGTTCTATTTAAAATTAAAACATTTAGTTACTTTACGACTCATAGAATAATTTTGCAGTTCATTTGTGTTAATTGTCTGCAATATTTCATAAAACGTCTGCCTCAAAATACACGTGTACTTTAGTATATTTAGATATAGGTAGATAAAAATATACAGATAAGATTGAAACGAATGTTAACGATATGAATATCTTAAAACGAGTGCGCAGTTGCCATCAGTTTAATTAAAAAAGCGATGAAAACTATTTACTCTGCGTACTTAGCGTAAAGCGATTTGAGCTCGATGGAGCGGTCATTGATTTTTAAACACACATAACATGAAGCTAAAGATCGTAACAGACAGAGCTGTAATTGTCAGCGGTGTAAGACATAAGTGCTTCCATCTAGACGAAGTTGCTGTGACTGTTTGAGTAAGAATATTGTGCGACTACCCCCACATTAAAGGACACTCAATTGGGTATAATATCTCTATATAAATTATATCACATGATGCTTGGCTTCATTGACATTTATATTATTATATATTTAAGTATAATAATATATTTATGATAGCAAATTACCACAGACGTTAGCTACGCTTCAATATATCTTCGCGATCATTACTGCGCAATATCTTGCTATACAAAGATATGTTTTGCTATATCCTTTTACATTGGCAATAGGCTCACCCATTCCATGGGACTTATACGTAACTGGTGAAAAGTGGAAGTGCACTCCACTCCTCTGCCTACCCTTTCAGGGATTACAGGCGTGAAATTACGTATATCATTTTATATATTTTGAAGATATAACACAGATATGTTTTTTAGCTACGTATGTCACTGTATCGTTACTATAGATAATATATTGTAATATGTCTAGCTATAATGTATTATAGCTGTGTGTAACGACCTTTAATGTTGTATATGTAGGGCTACTACAAGAAGTTGTTCTCAGCGGCGTCCCATTCAGAAGCGTACGCATGTGTTGCACTTAATGTGCGTGTGTGTGTGAGCCCGTGTACACACACGGGGTACGTTAGCTACCAATGATTTTAAGCTACCGTTAGGATAGAGTATGGTAACGAGTAATCTACTTTAGAAACAAATCGATCATAACTTCACCGTATAGACAAATCGCGGCCTCATTTCCAACTTAGTTGCGCGATTGTAAGCAAGGCTTTACTGACATAGCTTCATGTACAGTATGCACAATAGGTTTCGAATAATAATAAGAATATTTGATGAATCTAGAAGAAGGACATCAGGCTTTTAAAGATAGACGTATTTGGCACTCGGTGCTCTCTGCCTACTCTGTGCGGAATTTGACGTAATGATTTGATAATAATAATTTATTACCAGAATGCCAACGCAAAGAGTTACAATATCAACACAAAAGTCACATACATTGTGAGAATACCATAGAACTCCATAAATAATAAAAAAAATTCTTTAACACGATTAATAAATTAATGACACTGTTAAAATAATTGAAATAAGTTTTCGCTTTGTCTCGCGTCTATTTTCGTCGATATAAATGTAGCGCTGTTAAAAAGAGACGTAGGGACATCGTAAAAGTTGTAAATTAAATGTAGAGACTCGAAAGACGTATATTTCAAATCGATATACGTTTTAAGTCGGCGTCGTTGTTGTGTTTGTGTTAAACGCAAATAAATTTCGAGTGCATTACGAAGGCTGGGTGATGAATAACGTCCTCTCGAGAGCGGCGGGCAACCCTTTCAGTCCTCCGGCTATAAGTATCCGAAGGAAGCTTGCACAACACTAGCCGTGACATACGACTCTACCTTTCTGTTTCATAGAGACATTATATGTTAACATTTAACACTATATTTATGAAGCTTCATTTAACACTATATTTATGAAGCTTCATTTAACACTATATTTATGAAGCTTCATTTAACACTATATTTATGAAGCCACGTCAGATATGGAAGAATAGAGGTATAGCGAATAGTATCGGTAATCTCTGTCTGCTTCGTGAGGGATCTGTCGTGATGATTATATATAATTATGTACATACATATATATCGGTGTTCTCTGTAAAGGATCTGGCGAGATGCTGTAATACTAATAGTGTTGAAAATTATAAATGTATTATTTAAAATGCTACTTTCGAAAGTATACGAATAAAATTGAAAATATTAATCGATTTATAAAACGAATGATATCGATATACAATCGATATTTCTGAATTACAATCGAATGCGATTTGATATATTTCAATAATAAAATAAAAGAGCAGATAATCCACTAATGCACAGAGCTTGTAGCCTGCAGTTAATTGCCTGTTCGACATGCAAAATCAATTACTTTGATTAATTTTGATGTTTGATTGATACTTTGATTGACTTTCGTATTGCGATTTACATTTATAATAGTGTATTCGGGTTGTATCCTGTATGCAAGTTTAAATGCATTAAAAAAAATAGGATGTATTTCATTAGACGAAACTCGAAAGTCGAAATAAATAAAATGTATGTATATGAACAGTCGATAGTAATTCGCCATTTAAATTAGTAAACGGAAAATATCACTTTAGTAATTTCCGTTAGCAAAGTGTGTTCAAAATTTATACATTAGTAATAAATTACGAAAATATTAGACGTAATATGCTTTGCTTTGAATTAACTTAAAAGATTTCTTGTAGGAACAAATCATGTAGTTATGTTTTCACTTACCAAATTGTTTTTACATTTTTTTTTAAGAAACGATCATATTTTAAATTTATAACACTGAGAAAAATTATTCGTGTTTAACGAATCACATGGCCGTGAAACGGAACGTCATCAAATAAGTAGACTCTACAACAATGACACTTTTTTTTTTAAATTAAAAATCGCAATTCAATAACAATATGTTAAATACATATTATACCAGTTACAATGTAAGATGTATAATAATAAAGACCGAAAATCTATCTTTCTATCATCTTTTTCCTCTTCTCATCAATACAAGATAAAATGATAGAGGTCAGAGGAAAAACCACTGGATAGATTTCGTATAAGTCTTCTTAGTTTTATTTCTTTGACACTTGGCCTTTACCTAAAGAAAATATTGGGATTTATTGGTTCAATATAATATTATTAAAGTTAATATCTTTATTAAAGCACGTTGCGTTCAGTGAAGGGCAACTAATCGTCACTTGCTCTCGAATCACTAACCGAGATGATTTATATATTTTAGGTACAAACAGTAAAATTAATATGGTTTGCAAAAAAAATTGTAAGCGTCGTTTTTGCCCTCCGATCTTTTTGATTGAAGTTGCGGGCATCAGCTGGTATAAAGTAAGTATGATACTTGAATGTCCAAAAGACCCCGACGTGAATGTATCTATTGGTTAGAGGTTAAGAACAGAAAAAGCTCCTGTATTAAGTGTAGAAATGTTTTATTCTAGGTATATACTCATCTTACATTGTCTGTGGTGCAGTTGCGAAGTTATCTGTGGTTTATGGACAGATTAAAAAGTTTTAAGACGTTATGAGCAGTAATAAGAAGTAATGAGAACACACTTTTTACCGTATCGTTTCTCAAAGGTATGAAGAAAGTGTAAATATATTCCAACATACCTGATAATTTCACAAAAACCTTGTTGTTTAAATAAAAAAAAATCGATTTGTCAAAATGGCTGACAAATAAAGACATATTATCGTAAACAACAACAATACAAAGAAAAACATATAATCTTCGATCTAATCAGATATGCTGTCGAAAATTTATAAGTTTGTTTGTATAAACTAATAAATACACTAAAAAAAAAACTATTTACCTTATCATTACATTACTATTAAGTGTGTTATTTCAATGTTAAAAAAATTTTTACGTTAAAAAAATTCTTTAAAATTAATTAATGTGATCATTATCATATCGTCATGCCAGGACCCTGACGTGGTAGGCAAAAAACACCGAATGCCAAATTAAATACCCTCACAGAGCTGACATGATTCATCTTTATGTGTGTTTAATATCTCGTGTAAAAGGTAACATCACGCCTGTAATCCCCAAAGCAGTAGGTATAGGAGTGTAGTACACTCCCACGTTTCACCAATTACGTTTAAGGAGTTAAATATCTCGTATATAAGTCAAAAAGTCAAAGTCAAAGTAATAAATCATTTTATCAGTTTTTCAATTAGTTTTATTAAAAGAAAATATATTTAAAACGAGTGATGCTGGGCACCCTACTGCTAGCTGTTCATCGAACAACACGGTACCCGGCGCAGATAAGTAAGTAATTTGATAGACACAGCTCGAACATTGATTCGAACAGTACACTGTTTTTGTAGCTACGCGGGTTTTTGTTTCATGTCGTCTTTTGTACAGTCATGCTTATTTATAACTGGCCAGTTTTTAAAATACAATTTTTTATTAAATAATTTGTTTTGGTCCAGCTAATATTTAGTTTTAATAAATAATAATAAGCAATAATGTTGTTTCGACAATAACAATTTTTTTTGTTGTTATAGTTTTGATGTCGACGCGTTCATTAAAACTGTGTATTTTAAAATTTACTGGCCACATTAACATTTACGTAATTATATAAAAATTAAAATTTTTAGCATCGTGCACAAATAGAAATTTTCAATATTCAATCGTTGTTCACAATACCTAAAGAAATAACCAAGTAAAAAAGTTTTGTAGCCAAAAACTTAGCTGTCAATACAAGCACTTAATTAAAAAAAGTATTATAACACATAGAAATTCCAAGTTTAAATGTTCCAAATTCAAATTCAAGTATTCTTTATTGAGCACAACATGTCAAATGTTTTATGCGCACTATGGTCTTTACACAGATGTTTTTTCTTAATCTTATCATAGGCTAGTGTTCAGCCGCGATCCCGTTTGACAGAAAACGCAGGTGCTTTCTAAAATGGAGCACGCATGTGTAGGTATAGCCTGTTCATCCTTGCTTTGAAGAGTTCTAGGTTGTATTGAAACACAGACGCTAGTAAAGCGTTCCAATATTTGCACAATAGACACAAATAATTTTAAAATTTGTCCCAGTAACAAGTTCTACAATCTAATATATTTCCCTTGCACTGTTTTTGAAACTTTCTGTCACTATTTTTAAATAACATTTTTGCTGCAATCTAGTACAGGAACCGTTGCAACTTGTTCAAAACTATTTTTGAAAAAAAAAATCGACTTTTTGTATTGAATTATTACATCAATGTCCTGTGTGTTATCAGCGCTGTGTTCACGGTGTTTAGTCACGGCGGTTAACGAATTACCAGTCACGACTTAATCGCACCATCGCCGCGCTCCTCGGTAGCCGATCTCATTACCATCGGGGAGCTTTCGAAACTTACTATTGTGTATCACGATATCACATTGTGATGAATGTAGGAATGTGTCAGGTTGGAAAGGATAGAGATACTCTCTGCCTACGTTGTAAGGGATTGGCGTGACGATGTAATAATTAAGATAATAATAATAAATGTAGAGCTTTCGAATTGTAATACATGAAGATATCATATCCCTATGGAGTGATAGGTGTAGAAGTACGTCAGGTTTGTAGGGAAAACGGTATTTGGTACTTGCAGCTTTCTGCTGGCATCGTTAGGGACCGGGCGTGATGACATAATAATATCGTCACGCCAGCTCACTTGAATGGTAGGTAGAAAGCAGCAAGTGCTATCTCTATTCTTACAGATCTGACGTCATTCATCATGTGACCGACATTTATCACTATTTTTTTTCACGCACCTACTCTGATAATAATAAAAAAAACTTTTTTTATTGTAACAGAAACGATACAGAAAAGGACAAAGTATTTAAGCTTTAATATTTTATTAAGGCCAATTTTGAAACCTTAAATCGCTTGAGCCCTTCGTAGACTAATGCGAAAATCTTTTCTATTTAAACATTCGTAGCCAGAAGTGTCTTTGGTACATAAGTAAGAAAATCTCAACCAGATCAATGATCTCTGAGCAGCGGCGCCGGCGCAGTGGGAGGAGGCAAGCCTCGAAACACCTGCCGCCCAAGTTCTATGGACCAGTAACTGGATATAGCATCTCAAACATTCTAACACACAACCATCGTTATTCGAAATTTAACGGTAAAACAAAGCCCCTAAAGATCAATTTTGAACCGCGGTAGCTGGCGCATATTGCGTTTTAATTATCAGCGACACGTAGCCAACCTAGTCAGGGCACAAATCTTGTAGGAGATAATCTCTACTGCTTTTACTAGAGGCACTAAGTTCAGGTTGGTTTAGTACACTGTGAGATGCTGGCGACTTTAAATACTACTTGTTTAACATATTCAACGCGTTTCTTAACTCTACAATTGACACTCACTGCGTATTTATCTATCGCAGTTGCCATAAATACCGGCTCTATCTTAAACTGTGACTATAACAACAATGTATACGAAATAATTCGAAATTGCGTTAAGTTATATTTTAATCGCTTCGGTTGATGCTTTTTACAAAAGAGGAAGTGAATGCTCTCTACTGAAGTTGGACGCCAATAAACACCGCTAATCTTAGTAATATAACGAGCCTATATTTTCCTGAAAGGTTAAGCAGATAAGTGTACTCTTTTAACATAAATATAGGAGTACATACATAGGGTACAAATCCAAAATCGAACTTTTAAGTTACAGAAATTCAGTAATACTTGCCCGTAGCGAGAATCTCAATAACTGACTGACAATAACAGTCCTGTTTAAGATCGATGGCAGATGTCGACGGGTGGCAGTGGCCACTTGTGACAGCTACTTGCTCGTTCACTACTGTCTTTACTAAAAAAATCGTGTGTAGATTTCCATAGACTCATTTCTGCTCAGTAACTGGCCAAAAAAATTTAAAACCAATTTAATATATATGTATATTCCAACGCCTCAATTAAGTACATTTTATTGACTGGTCCGTTGGTGTAGTTGTTTTCAAACCTGGGTGCTGCCCTGAAGACAATGGGTTCGATTTCCACCCAAAATAAATATTTGTGGTAATTAAATATTATGTCTTTAAGATGAGTAGTTTATCAACCGCCTTGTTACCATATAACAAGCTCTCTTAATCAATATATAATAATTATTGTCTATGCCTAACAATTTTTATAGGCACTGCAATTCGAAGTGAATGTCTATAATATCAGATCGCTCGGTTTTTATCTTACATAACCATCAATACTTCAAGTTATATAACTTTGATAAGATTTGCGCTTCGAACTCTACATCTCAATTACATCTAGCGTATAGATTTAATGATGTAGAGTTAGACTGAATCAGGTAGATAAGTACGTGGTTTCATAATTTGTAGAGCACCGGAAGTCACTCGATCAATACAAGTCACATTGCGAAAGTAAGTACTAATGTAATGATAATTTAATAAATTGAGAATGAGCATGATTTTAAGTGATAATAATATTTTTATTGATGGAGAATAGATTGACTGACTCGTTGGTCGAGTGGTTGCAAGCGCGACTGCCGATCGGGGGGTCCTGGGTTCAAATCCCGGGTCGGGTACTATCGGATTTTTCTAATTTAGAATTTCTACTAGTGACTCGAGGTCTGGATCTGTGCCCGATGTATGACAATACGCTCACCACCTATTCAATGGAACATAAACATAACTGGTGTATCGTGTGAGTGTATTACACTCCTCTGCATACCTCTTCGGGGATTACAAGTGTGATGTTACGTTTACGAGAATAAAGACTCTCCTAATTTGACAAAATAGGTTAGATAGAGACCTAAGAAGGCACCTAAAACGCGTGCGTGTATGAAGAAAGAGATAAATGTGGAAGAAGAAAATCAGGTCTGTAAGGCTCAATTTCTCCTAACGTAGAGTCGAAGCGAAGAGTCACTGCCACTTTTATAGCGCATGGAAGTCTATCTCTACTATCTAACGTGCAACTTTGTATGCAGAAAATATAAGGACGCGCAGTGCCGTGCGTAATCTCGCGTTGGTCTAAAAATATGTATAACTTTATATACATATATACATACACATATATACATGCATACATATATATGTATATATATATACATACACACACCCACATATACATTTGTACGTTTTTTCACTAAGGTATATTTTCCGTAGATACTTACATATAGTTTTATACTGGCAGACACTTTCTATATATGCATAAATATATCATATACATTGAGTGTGGACAGGTATTCCCACTTTTTTTCATCAATCAAGTATTCATGTATGTTTTGCCACTCACCAACAGAATGTGCGTGGGTTATTTTGATTTAATTCTAATGAACTGGCAGCTGATGCTACTCTTTTAAAAATGGAACAATCAATGATAATTTAGTTTTTTATGTCAACTGTGATTTCGACATTCTGTTATCTTTGTCTATGACGAATGTTGTTTAGGAACAGATTTAATATAAAAAAAAATTCTAGAATTTTATTGTATTGACCACGCCATGTAAATTGATATTGTCGTAAATTAATGACATCGTGATGAGAGGACGTTGGATATTAATGTTTAGTTTTATTGAACTACTTGTAAAAAAATAATTAATTAGGTATCGACAGAACGGTTTTACTTTGGTGAAAAAATGGTACTAAGAAATCAGTACATTCATGGTGCTTAAAAAAACACTTGGTAGTCGAGACAAAAAGATCAAACACTATTGGTCGATATTGTGTGGTGTTTCCAAACGTAATAAGTTGTGCGTGTAAAGCGTTCGTCGAATATTGCTTCTGCGAGTAATTATTAAGTGTTTGCGTTCTGTGCGTGTAATCAAAGTACAATACAATGACATGATACTCTGAAAATATGCCGCTTCAGTATGAGTTTAGACAGTTAAAATTATTTATGGGTTGTAAGTTTCTGGCAAAATACAATTTTTTTTTAAATTTAATGCAATGTTGGTTGTGTTGTTGCAAGCGCGATTACTGCTCGAGAGGGCCTAAGTTCGACCCTCAGGTCGGGTACTATTAGATTTTCGTAATTTAAAATGTTTAGTAGTAGTTGGAAGTCCAGATCTGTTCTTGGTATATGGCAATAGATTCACCACCTATTCCATTAGAGGTAAAACGTAACTGCCTACCCCTTCGAGGATTACCGGCACGATGTTACATTAAAATTTAGTAGCAATGGAGGAGATAGCAGTAATAATAATTATTACATATAAGTTGAAAATGTTACAATATTTAATTTTAGTAAGTTCTTATTAATATTTGTTCGCTGATCTTGGTGCCTTAGAAGATACCTATATAGATAGTGCCCAGTACCAGATATCTTAAACAATAATGATAATATTTACGCGTTTAACAAAGTTCTTAATAACCATGTTATCAGTATTGCCGCCAAATATAATTTAATGTTGTACTACCAGTAGTACTAAGCGCGCATGGAACTCTATCAGTTGAAAAACTCTACATAAAAAATTGCGAGTTAAAAGGGAACCGCATCGCACAGGCCGCAAAGCGCAAAACCTGAGGTAAGTACGGGGATAGGTTTGCAGTTAGAACGGTCTCACCACTCGCGAGTAAAGAGTTAACGAAGAAAATGTATATCACCATCATCAGCGTTTAGATGTCTAATACTGGTTACAGGCCCCCCCTAAACGGCGTTATTCGTTCTGCGCCTTTCGTATCTAACAACCTTGTGCAGGTCGTGAAACTAACTGGTAGAAGTGTAGTAGTAGGTACCAGTAGTCACTATATATTTTAAGCGATGTTTTTTACGCGTTCATAATATGCATATATAAAAAAAATTAATAACCGACTCATTTATCACTCCACTGTTGGAATATGGGTTTCCTCTCATATTGAGAGAGTTTAAAAAAGACCTCAGAATTAAAAAAAAAAAAATTCTAAGGAGCGCAGGTTTCCTCACGATGTTTTCCTTCACCGTTAGCAAGTGATATTTAAACTTAAAACGCACATTTTGTAAGGAGGTGCACGCCATGGATTTGAACCCTGCACCGCCGGAGTAAGAGGTTGAATTCTTAAGCACTAGGCTGTCATGCATATATAAATAATATTAATTTAGACGAAGTATATGAAGTCTATGTAGATAGATATATTTAGAACTCGCTGCTCTCTACCTAACATTTAAAAAACCAGGCGTGATGTTATAATAATAAATATCCAATTCCAGGTCTGCTGGAAGAAATGTCTTCTCGAATATGTAGATTTCTTCTCTATATACTTTCGTGTCTATTATATTATAGTATATTTACTGTATTTGCCGCATAAAAACAATAAAAATAATTATTATTATTATACTGATTATTACATTATCACGTCATGTTACATACGAGGCAGCCAGAGAGCACCGAACGCCAATAATCTCAATCCTTACAATCCAATCCAATCCACAACAAAATAAAAAAGAAGAAAACTGTGTTAAATCTGTTAGTAACAATAGTTCGCTCACCACATGTTCAAGCAGCAGTCTGGCTAAAATAAAACGAGTAAGAGCGAGATGGATCTCGTGTCGATGGGCAGGCGAGATAACGATGGTCAATGATCATCCAAATAGCTAATGACGGCGCGCGACCGCCGGCCGTCGGCTGCGAGGAGTTACGTAACCGGGGGCTTGTTACTTCGTGATGAGACCGCGTAAGATTTTTTAACCTACTTGTCATTCCACTTCTGGAACACGGGACTCTTTCTAAAATGTGGGGGTTAAGGCCATAGTCAGCCACGCTGGCCTTCTTCACAACTTCAAACTTTGTAAGCTGTAAGGTGTTTGTTGTTTCACGATGTTTTCCTTCACCGTTATAGCAAGTGACATTTTTGTAAAGAGGTGCCCGCCAAAGATTTGAACCCCTGGAGTGAGAGGCTGAATTTTAAACCACTAGGTTATCACTAGGCTGTAATGTAACATGAGGGTGGTATTTTTATTAAAGAGATATATTATCACGCGTATTTCTCATTGGAGCAGGCAGAAACTAATACATTTTATTAGCTACATGGCAATTGAAGTTTAATCGGGCTCTTTTTAAAAAGATGCTTTGTTGTTATTATTATTATGATTGTATTATCACGCCAGGTCAGTTACAGGGTAGGCAGAGGGCACTGAATGCAAGATATATATATACCAGTGTATCCCTCGTACTTCTTCAATTATTACTCTCTTCATACGAATACATTCACGCCGGTCTATTATAGCTTACATCTTTAGTTACTTCATGTATTACATTAGCAATTCTTAGTCAATTGATTGTAAAACAAGCACGCCATGTCTATATGGTTAGATTTTTGACACTCGGTGCTCCCTGCCTACGCTATAAGTGACGGCGTACCGTTTAATGAATGCAAGATGTGTTCATAAATAATTATATAGTTTATAATGTTTTTCTGCGTTTACTTCATTATCATTCCGAGAAGCGAGACAAAAACCAAGAAATATCGGTGCATGATTAGCACAGGACTCGAACCTCGGACCTTTTTTTCCTCGAACGTGGCGGCACGACGCGTGCGCGCCCTTTGATCCGCGCCGCCAAAGACGCCGCTCTTATCTCGTGTGAGACCAATTTTGTTCTAACAAGTGACAATAATGGTCTTTGTGGTTGATAAATATAGATTTTTTACACACTTCCCGGGACTATGTAAACATAGGTCGAGGACGTGTTGAAAATATTATTAAGTTACGTGCATTTTAAGGGTACAATATTATCGTCTTGCCAGTGAATCACGTGACACACCTCCATGCTATAGTTATATTACATTAAGTAATGATACTGAAATGGTTTAAGATTTCGTCTCCCAAATCTATGGTTCCGTGTAATTGTGCAGTTGTCCAAATTTGTTCATTTGCATTTTCCATCGAAACCAATGTTTGTTCTTTAATCACTTTCGCCTTTCGTTTTAGTATTTTTTAAATTATTACTTCATTAACATCTTAGTAATTTTGTAGTTTTTTCGCCATTTTGTCATTTTCCTTACCACTGTCGAACTACGTGAAATAATTGTTCTGACTTAAAATCTGTTGCCTTGGGTCATACGTAGCCGCCCTCGGCAGTCTGACTACGGACCCTTTCCATCATAATACTGAGTTTTTCTTGTATTACTTATATTCTAACAATACCTATAAACAGACCTTGTTATTACAGATGGAATAACGTTTTCTATTATTAAAACGTAACATCAGGTCTATAACCCCGAAGGGGTAATCAGAGGAATGTAGAACACTGCCGTACACTGGGCTCAGATTCAGATTTCGAGCTATTACTAGAAATGTTCACTAGAAAATTTAAGTTAGAAATATCCAATACTATCCAATCCGGAATTTAAAACCAGGACCTCTCGATCAGCAGTCGCGCTTGCAGCCACTCGACCAACGAGGCAGTCAATTATTATTATTTAAATTTACTAGTCAAGTCTGTGGCCAAAAGCTAGCCTATTGAGTATAAAAAAAAAAGTTACTTTGTAATAAAGATGACAAACGAGCAATATGTACAACATTGATCCAGTCGACACAGTATAGTTATATATACAATAGTTCGCAAGTGGAAGCAGAACGTTGGCTGAACAAAAACTTGCATAACCCCTGGTTTTTGGAGCGGAAAACAACATAAGGTGAATTGCTCCATTTTGACCTTGCTCGTGCTAACGTTGTGCCACATACTGATAAGTTGAGCTGGCTTTACTTACATTATTATTTTTATTTAAGAAAATTTAATAGTAGGAGGTAATAACAAGTCTCCGCCGCGACCTCGCTGCGAGCGGCGGGAGCTCATGAGGAAGAACCTCGTACAGGTCCGAAACTAGTCGGGCCATCCCGAAAAACGTACGTGAGTTAAGCCGGTACATTATTAATTATTCCCATGTAAGTTTAGTTCGATGGACTATAATTTTACTCTCCCTGTATTCATAGCGGTTAAGTGATGCCTACATTACATTATAAAGTTACCTACTTTACGTGCGCGTTGCCATACGTTAGTATTAAATAAATATCGATTCACATATAATTTTACTGTGCAGTTTCCTAAATATGTCACTATGGTGTTGAAGCTCACTGCGGTCGACCACTGCATTAAATATTATTATAACATGTGTAAGTAAATAGGCAGCTTTTAAAGCGTTGAATTTTGTGGTTATGTACAATTGGGTGATTGTTATATTTTAATTATATATGTGAAATAATGTCATGTTATTAAATCATTCAACTGATTTCTATATATGGAAAAATCTAGAATTCTCTTTGTACACAAAATTTTGGCAAGTTTTTACCGACTGGATTTTCCTTTTTGTTAAATAATTAAACTAAAATAATTTCGGTCAAGTATGTTATTGCTGTGCCCAAAATTTTTTATTAAATTAATTTAATTTTGATTTATGTATATTTTGAATACCATATTACATTTCCATATTTTTTTCAGTCACTATGAATAGTAAATGAAATGCCCAAGAAGCCATGCACAAAACTAAGTGTTTTCAAATTGAACTTTGTATCAGTGTTTTTAGAATAGTTTATTGTCTCATATGCACAAAGTTGCAAAATACAGTATATTTTATCATATTCGAAGATGTCTGTTACGATAAGTAAATCACCTAATTTTATGTAACCTCAAGCAAAACCAATTGTGATTGCATATTTATATATAAGATATGCTTTTTGTTATGTTGCCTCAATACTTCTCTGTATATATACTCACTTTACACAAATAAATATCTGTAAACTTTTAACTTATTTGTAATTGATTTATGAATATTATTTAAACAAATGTATTGAGTAACAATGTTGTATAATTTCGCTGCAGATTTAACTTTATGAATCAAATTATCATATTTATTTAATAATTTAATATTAAAAAAACTAATTGTGATGAGATATTTTAATGCCATTTTAGCCTATCAGTATGTTACTTATAAAAATAAAAAAAGTTATGTAACCATATGATGCTAATAGATTAAAATGTTTTATTCTTTAATGTAGATTATTAAATGGAGTTCTAGTTGAAATAGTTTTTTTCTATTGTGTATTATTCAAATGAAATCTGTATGAATTTATCAATACATCATTTCGATGTCGCTGGCTTTGTTTTATTTAAATTTAAAACTAAATAATGAAAGAAAAATATAGTTTTTTTTTAATATGGCTATGGGCAGGCCACATCACATGAATGACTGACAACAGATAGGGGAGGAAGATCATCAAGTGAAGAGCAGGTCTAGGTAAAAGGAGGTTAGGTCGCCTTCCTACCAGATAGTCCGACGACCTAAAGATGGCCGGATATTACAGGATTCTGAAGGCTGCTGACCGAGTGAAATTGCGCCGATTAGAGAAACTATGTTGAACAGTGGATTTCGAAAGTATTGGATACTGTTACAAATATCAATGTATTATCTATGTATAATGTAAAACGAACATCTCCGATATAAAATTATATATCAATATGTAAGCGCCATACATGATAATAGAAAAAAAAGTTTAATAAAATTCAATTATTTCACATTTGTTGTCAATATTTATGAAAGGAGAATATGGTCTACGAGTTCGTTTTCTTAAAATTATATTTGTACAGTTATGTGTATATAACGTATATTACAAATGTGCTAATACTAACAGAAACGTAGAGGTAAAATGAAATTAGAATGAATGGAAGTAATAATTATTGATATCGTTTTTAAATACTATGAACTAATAAAAAAAATTAATGTGTTGTAAGAAAAATTGGACTAAACAATGATTACCAATCATTATTATGAAGAAAGCATTTTTTTAATATAATTTTTGCTTTCACTGTCGTTATACAATCAGTCAGTCTGACAGTGATGGTTTGAAGACTTTGAAGGATGACAACTAGGGACTGTATAATTAGGGTGTCTAAGGACAAGTATCGATACTGTATTCAAGAATAGCATCTCAAAAAAGTATCGTATTTGTATAAGTATGGAACAAAAGGATCGATAGATCAAAATATCGATAGATGGCTGGTTTTTTACCTCGTGGATCCCGATCCCGTAATATCGGGTTAAAATATAGACTCAGAGAACGTAACTTTCTATAGATAAAAGACATTTTTTTATACACATTTTTTCATTATTTACGCGCAGTCACACAATTATGTAAAATCAAAGCTCCCACCCCTGCACCGCACAATCGCATAAAAACAGAAATTTTGTGGGTCGTTCTGAGGATAACCGGTTTCGTGTTTTTTGTTGTTACATAGAAAATAATCGTTCTAAGAATATTGATATTACAGGAATTGGTAACATGTACAATTTTGGGAAAACGACTTCCATATCTTCAATTTGTATTAAGAGATCTAGGGAAAAAAGCGAAACCTGTGCACATAAATAATCGCTTATTATATCGTTTTTCAGGCTGTAATAAAGAGCTTGTACGTTTTAAAAAAAATCGGAATAAAACTTGATACGATACTTGACTAGAAGTACTCAATGAGTAAAAGTATCGAATACAAAGTATCGAGTACAAAAGTAATTGTATCGAAAAGCCAAGTACTCGATGCTACAAAATATCAATACCTTTTCCGTCTCCCTAGACATAACCCTGATAAACTGTCACTGACACTAATGCGCTAATAAATGAGCCAAATAAATAGTTAAAAGAATGTAGTAATAAGATTTCGTAACACTATTTTACTTACCGAATTAACGTGCTGTCATCGTTAAATTTTATAAAATTAGTACAAATGTAGTGCATATAATTAGTAGGGATTGAATTAAGTTCTGTGAATAAAATATAGTCAAACGATAAACAAAATAAGTCACAGTAGTTGTACTTTTATAGATATGCATGTAAAATGTTTATAGAATATACGCGTTCGTTCAAAGATAAACGTCTTTTTGAAACATATCTTATCATTACCATTTAACACATTATATACAGTCTCTGTATAAAGTATCTTTCAGCTAAGAAGTTGATTAGCATATTAAATATAAAACTTTGAGCAGTAAACTTTATTTTGCATATATACTATGGCAGCTCGTAAAAGAGTATTTGATTTATTAAGGACCATGGATATGGCTGCGTGAGTATATATTTATGTACTGTTGACTTTTATTTGGGGGAAGATCAAGGTATACTCTGAGTATGGAGGGTAGAGGTAAGAAGGACCGTCTGATATGGAGGGGAACTTGAAAAAGTGTCCAGGGGTAAGCTGAAAATAGAGTTTCTAGTACCTACCAGAATAGCGCTGGCGTATGAAAAACTACGATATGAAATTAGCTTTTGTATAGTTAGTGAAATGTGCTGAGTTCAAAAATTAAAATATTTGCATGACTATTATCTTTCTACTATTTTATGCAAGTAAAGTGTTTCAACATTTGTTGTAAAAGACACATTTTCTAAGTATCATTTAAGTGTTTTCCAACTATACATAATTTATAAAGTGCAACAAAGCAACATGGAAATTTGTCGGTTCTTGTTTATTTCTGTATCTTACTCTACGTGTGGAGCTTTCTTCAAAATTTATCCTATTGTATGGTATTGCAGCGCCGCCCTTGTTGTACGTGTTTTGATGGACACTTTTTCATACACAGAGACTGTCCTCCTTACCTCTACCCTCCATCATTTTGAACTATTTTTAATGATGGTATGTGGTTATCAACACATACATTCTTGTCATATCTTAGGCTTAATAATATTCTCTGCCTTTGCCGATCGTATAGAGGGGGATTTTAAAGTGTTTAATTGAATTTATTGTACACATGTGAATAATATAAATGAGAATGGTTAATACATTTTATACATCTACCCTGTAAATTATAATTTGTCTGGCTGACAGTACAGCTGTTAAAGAATTACTATAGAAAGAAGATATATTGGCCTGATCTCGAAAAAGGCTTGGTTTTTTTGTAAATCAGTATAGAAGTCTATGGGCTGTAGTGACCTTTTCCAATTCCCATGTGGTTCTTTAAATTATTTAATTTTAATTAAAAAAACTTAAACAATAACTGTAGAGTTAGACATGTACTGGAATGTTAACAACTTCATGAATCTCTCATATACATAATACTATTACAGAATATCATCATAAATTTATAATTTTTGACTATGTGCTTTTCAGATGCCAATGTCCTGCTCACAGCCATAGGGGTCAGGTCCATGTAACTAATACAACACCCAGCAAGGACTATGCTTTTGAGGTAAATAAATTAATTATACTTTAGTATAGGTGAAAGATTCATTTGTCTGGGTTTGTCACTTGTACCGTATGCACTGTCGTGTATTAAGTACTTATATAAACTGTATGTTCGTAATAGCTGTAACAATCATATAGCCAGTCAGTCTCATGTATCATAGTTGTGTACACGTTTTATTTCAACACCTCTCCTCTTCTACACACCAACACACAGTCGGCACACACTTTTCGAATTATCATATGAGTCTTAAATGGAAACTTTTTTATGTGTGTTATTTCCAATAAATAAAGCAATGACTGAGTACTTTGTTAAACTTATCAGTGTATTGTTCAATGTTTTGTAATAAGTGCCTCAATTACTTACATTGCAGCACAGATCTTCAACTATTTTATTATGATTAGTGGTATATTAAATTGATTAGAAAATCACACTCTTATTATTGTGAATACTGTCTTTGGATTAAAGTTGTTTAATTTCAGTTGTGATTGGATTCTTAAATAATGTGCGAAACATTTTAGATTAAAAATTCCACTGTTCGCTATGGTCTGGGTGTAACACGAGAAGTTGGCATGGACCTGGTCAACATGGGCGCAAAGAATGTTTGTGTGATGACAGACCCTAATATTGTAACTCTGAGTCCAATGAAAGCGGTGCTGGACTCGCTCACTAGGAATGGTGTCGATTATAAAGTATATGACAAAGTCCGAGTAGAGCCTACAGACACAAGGTAATTAAGATTGTATGAAAATATTATCAAAATATCAAAGGTGCTGCTAGTGGGAAGTATATATGTAACACATAGGCTATACCCCATCTTTTATTGATGACATTGGTTGAATACTGTTTTAATTACAGTAAAATAAATAAATAAAGAAATCAATGGAATTCTGATAAATTATTACATTATTATTAAAAATTATATCCCAAATACATCTCTTTTTAATTAGGAAATTATTTAAAAGACATGTATTAAGGTGTGTGGTCTGACAAAATACAAGTAGTGTTCCTCACAATGTGGGTGCATTTCTAAGATATTTCTAAAGTATCTGTGATACATGGAATTTTGGAGAGAGACTTCAATATAAAACCAGTATATTCTAGAAAATATAAATGAGTAATGAGCATTTATATAAAAAAAATATTGTAGATGAATATTTGTAACAGTTTAATATAAAGCAGTGATAGCCTAGTGGTTAAGAAAGTCAGCCTCTCACTCCGAGGGTGCTGGGTTCAATTCCATGGCGCGCACCTCTTTACAAAACGTGCGTTTTAAGTTTAAATATCACTTGCTAACGGCGAAGGGAAACATCGTGAAGAAACCTGCATACCTTAGAATTTATAAAAAAAAATTCTAAGGTGCGTCAAGTCTGCCAACCCGCACTTGGCCAGCATGGCAGCCTATGGCCTTAACCCTCTCAATATGATAGGGGACCCATATTCCAACAGTGGAATGACAAATGGGTCGATTATTATTATTTTTTTTATACAAAATTGTTCTTTATTGTATTGACAATATAGCTACAAATTACTTTTTGCTTGGAGATTATGGAGTCCTTTCAGCTAATCCTAAATGATTACTTCATACTAATACACCCAATAAAATGGGCCGCCACTCACTTTCTAAGGTATTATGTATGTGTGTAGATACACAGAATAGAGTTGTATAGAGTGTTATATCTTCATGATATGTTTATGTGATGTGTTGTCTTAATTTTGCAAACTAACACAAAGCTTTCTTTCCTGTTTCCCACTACCCTGGACTGGCTTATTAAACTGGAACCATGCAGCAAATGTAAGAGGTCCCTCACTAATTTTTCGTTATAAACCTATTTAGTTTTGAGAATGGATTATGAAATCAAACTTAGCTGCTTGTTTACTGATATAATTAGAACAGTTGATTTTTTGTGAAATGAGTAAATAAAAGAAAATTTTGATATATTTGTTTTGATTGTCTCTAAGTATTTAAGAAGTACAGATAATCTAATTGTTATATGTGAATATAACAATTGTATAAAATATACTAAGTGTTAGACATATAAAACTGAATTCCATCTCCAAGATTCATATAAGCTTTAATAACTGCATTCACCAGGAATGAGTATTGCTAAATAAGTATTAGTACCCGGATGACCGAGATTTGCTCGGTATTTTTATATTTTGTTATTAATATATCAATTATATTGTTAATAAACGTGTTTTTTCAAAGATCTTTTAGATATTTTTAAGTGAACACGTGAGTTAAACAGACACATATTTTATCAATATTATAAGTTAACAATTGATTTTCATGGTGTAATCTCAAACCAAACACTCATTGGCTTACAATTAGTTTAACAACGCCATCTATTGAAGTAGCTGTGGTGTTGCTGTGTCGGTAAAGCAGTAAAGTTTTTCATTATATAATTTGTGTTAAAAACTTGTCTTCATTACAATAGTTAAATTAATTGGAATTGTTATGTCATTGTATTGTTAATGTAATTAAAATATTAATCACACCTGGTACCTTATTAATTAGATACTTTTTGTCTGACTTTAAGTGGCCGTCCGTTAATTACGTGAGATGATTAAAGGGGGAGGGGTTCAAGTCGAATCTCATCTAATTTTACTTTGGGTGGAGGGGGGAGGCCCTCGGCAAATATCACGTAATTTTTGTTCGTAAGAAACACTATAAAAAAATTGTTTTTAAACTTATGTAACGATTTAAGTATTTTATTGTTTACTTTTCACTGTAATTGTAGTCTACTTACTCTAGCAAATAATTTTTTTCCAGAAGAATAAGTCTGATACGTTAACGAGATACATACGTTATATTAAAGTTAATTAATTGAGACTGATTGAGTAGTTTTGATTTGAGAAAATCCATTCTTAATAATGAAGGTAGTAATGCAATAATCTCTAATATAGAAAATACGATAGTCTACACTTCCACAAGCAACACATGCATGAAAAATATACATATGTGACGGATACATAATTTGTATCCCTAACGAATAACATAGCAAATGTCATTGTTATACATTAATTTTCAGTTTCAAGGATGCCATTAACTTCGTCAAACAGGGCAGCTATGACAGTTTTGTGGCTGTCGGTGGAGGTTCTGTGATGGATACTTGCAAAGCAGCCAATTTATACTACTGCGACCCCGATGCTGAACTGCTCGATTATGTGAACATGCCCATTGGTAAAGGGAAGAAGGTTCAAGTTCCACTGAAGCCCATGATTGCCAGTATATATTAATTATTATTATTATATATTGTTTAATGAAATTGGTGTGAAATGAAAAATCACTGAAAAAATCAAGAAATGAAAAAAATGAAAAATCACTGTGATGTCCTATTTAACTTGAGCCCCATTGCCATCCACAACCCCCTGCTTAATTTTGGTATATGTCTATTATTATATTATCACGCGAAGTCCTTTATGGGGTGGGTAGTGGGCAGCAACTATCAAATATCACTATCCTTACAGAGCTGACGTTCTTATTTCACACCCATCACTCACCCATCACCCATCACTGTCAATTTTAGTTCCGACCACGAGCGGCACGGGCAGTGAAACCACTGGTATGAGTATATTCGACTATGAAGCTATACATACAAAAACGGGGATCGCAGACGCAGCCCTGCGGCCTACGTTGGCTATCATAGATCCGCTCCACACGCTGACAGTACCGGAACGTGTGGCCATATATTCTGGTTTCGATATCTTCTGCCACGCGCTGGAGAGCTTTACGGCGATACCTTACAACGAGCGAGGACCCGCTCCAGCCAATCCCGCACTGAGACCCGTCTATCAAGGGAGCAATCCTATATCGGATGTCTGGTCGCGGTTTTGTTTGCAGGTAATATTTTTTTGGGTTTTTGAAATGATTAGGGTTGGTTCAATTGGTGTTTTAGAAAATTTAAAATAGAATTTGTCTTGTGATAAGCTTTTAAATTGTTTCCTTATGGTGATATCTTAGATCCAATCGTTAAGGTTGGACGGATCCAATGTTGGAAAACCTTCTAAAACTGTTACCAGCCCATCACAATTAGTTTTTGGGTGGGTGATCTGAGTCAATACGTTAGGCCTGTGTTCTAATGATGCTATTGCCATGAATTGTATAATATAAAGGTGTGACAAAGCAGGGGAAGAACCTTTGTCAGCTTTCGTCATCTTCTACTGTATCTGCATTTTTTAAATGTACATTTAAAATTCTGTTTTGCATCTTCAAATATATTGTATACATATATTACAATTACTAGTAATTATTGTTTCAACTTTAGGTTCTTCGTAAATATTTCTCTCGTTCGGTTTACAATCCCGATGACCTGGAGGCTCGGTCCTCCATGCACCTGGCCGCTACGATGGCCGGCGTGGGCATCGGCAATGCAGGTGTCCATATTTGCCACGGGCTTGCCTACCCCATTGCTGGGAACGTGAGGGACTTTGTTCCAGCTGATTATGGGTACGTAGGCAACATAAAAATACATATTAATGAGTAATATAATAAATATCTTGGATTTGCTCGTTTTTCTCTTAGTATCGATCTCGTAAAATAGGTTTTTTGCAGAGAAGGCATACTAATCCGCCGTACAACTCCCGAAATGCTGGATGGTTGCGCCAAATTAGTTAAATACCTTGGACCCTCTCCATATGCGGTCATTTAAGTCCGCAAAAAGTGGCAACGCGTCTCTGACCAGCGTCACAAGGGACGGATCTTATTCGTATTCATACTATTTGACGGGACTAACGATCCTATTCCTAGTCTTATTACCTGCAAATACTTATTGACTAACAGTCTTATTAGGTAATAATGTTAACTGACTAGCTGTGCCCGCGACTTCGTACGCGTAGATTTCGTAAGTTTTAAAAAACTAAATTGACATAACTTCTTTATTTGTTAACCGATATAAATGAAAAAAAACACTAAATACTAAGTGAAGCCCATCACAATATAATCCTGAAAACTGCATTCAAATCGGATAAGCCGTTTCTGAGATTAGCGTGCACA
>DWJK01000378.1:0-22983 GCA_018248815.1 Croniades pieria auraria
ATTTTGTGCAAACTTCACATAAACCATCTACTAAATAGTCCGAACAAAGCCTAAACATTTGGTTTGGATAGGTGAGCTCGTTCTTGAGTTATAAAATTACAACGAAAAGTGGCAACGATTTTTATACATAAAGATAAGGAAACGCATTCAGTTACGACCGCTACTTTTAATTGCGATTTTGCTATCGGAACGAAGTTCCTTAACGCGTCTTACGGTAGGATTGAATGTTAGAAATCGTCACGTAGCTAAAAAGCGTAATGTCCCCTCCAATCGACTTAATTTGTTTCTCAGTTTTTCGTTGTTAGTTTCGAGTGCGTGTGTGCGTGCGAGTATTGAAATTCGGGCAGATGAGAATTGTGCTCTGAGTGTTGTATAAATCCATACTGAACGAGCGGAAATTTCAATAAACCTATTTGGTTTTTTTACTACTTTAAATTTGCAATTTCATATTTACTTTTTAATAAAGATATTTTTTTCTAAAATAGTATAACATACTTTACAATATTTGCATTGTATTAATGATATGAATACGACAAAAAAAATATAAAGATTACAGACAGATACAGAGAATACCACGGAAGGGGCTTAAATCTTTTTCCTTACATGACAAATGTATTGACAATCTAATTCTCTATACCGAATTACATTCGGGACTCGAAGTGAAAGCGTAAGAAACTTTTTTTCTGACGGATGTCCCCCGACAGCACCCAACAGTAAAATGAATAAATTTTACTGATAATATATAATAAGTAACAAGATATTTGTAACGACGAACAATTAAAATGTGTTTTTCACACGAGACCACAAATTAGTAACAACTAGTCGAGCATTTTGTTGAATGACCAAGTTCCCAATGTGAATCGACAGCACAATTCAATATATATTGGTGCAAATCGGATTGAATGGGGAACGCTAGCCGATTTTCCGTTTGCTGTGAAATGGATGCAATTGAATATACGAACGCGAAAACCATCTGTCATCGGAAGCGCATAGAATAAGACCATTGCATCGTAGAACAATCGCTCGATTGTCCCCGTTAGACAATCGGGGAATAGCTGGAAGCTCTATTTCTGCCTAGTGTTTAGAAACAATAGCTCGGGGCTGCAATTAGTTTATCCGATAGATGGTGGCCGAACGAGTCGTAAATCTACTCTCTTGCCACCAGTGGGCGCAGTGTACGTGGCGCCGTATGTAGATTCCGCACGGTTAATTAATGTGCCATGGTAAAGTGCGAGGTTGCTCCCCGTTCCCAGTCGGGTTTCGTAAATTGCGCACCCATCTCCCCGATGTAGGTACGATAGCTACAGTTTTGGTAAATTAAAATTCGACGCCTAATGCCGTTACGCAAATGTCGGTGGTGGAAAAATAAACGCAGGGGTTGATTTATTTTATTGTACTGACACCAAAAAAATATTCAATGAATTCGTTGGTAGGAACAACGTGTGAAAAATAAATTACATTTATTGATATTCATAGTCATAAATTGAAAATTTAAGTAGCAAAACTAGAACAGTCCATACTGTGTGAAATTAGTTAAATAGCGATTATAGATCGCATATTACACCTATTAATTGTTATGAAAGTGTTTTGTAGTGTAACTGACTTCCCAAAATATAAGTAAACGGACAGAACAACGAAATATCGAGTTCTGTGCTTCACAATTTCTGGTTCGTCATTTATTTTTGGTTTTTATACCTATGAATGTAAATGTATTCGTTAAAACTTACACGAAATAACTATGTATAACTGGGAAATTTTTTAATGAGTTCAAAAGAAGGAAGGAACAACATATCAGGAAAGATAATTAACTAATGCCTTTATTTAAAACCAGCTGAAAGAATATCTACAAACATTAATACACTCCAGACCAATAAGAACTCGAGGTTTCCGAGCACATAACACTGTTTCTAATTCGAATTGCATTTCACGAGAATGAGTAATAAAGACTTAGACAGAACCGTTCAATTTATCTTGACTCCTGCATCCAGTTCAGATTATCTCCTGTATCAACTTCGTCGATAAAATTTGCAGAGAATTCATTGTATCTCTCTGAAAAGATATCATAAATAATAGGGGAATAAGAGGGTAAGTTTATTTACGATTTTACTTCCAAAAGTACTGATGTACTAAATAAAAAATAATCTTATAAATAAAAAGGTTTTCTTTTGCAATTTGAACGATTTGTCTAAAATAAATTCTAAAAGCGGTAGTCATGCATATCTGCCATCGTGTGCTTTTTAATCACATAGCTGCTACCAAAAAAATTGTGATGTTCGTTCTATTGCGTTAAAAGTTCATAAATATCGAATAGTGAATTTTTAAATGTCGCTCCACTAATTTTGAATTTTCCGATTCGTATCGTATAGGAAGACCAAGAATACAATTAGACAATAACTTGCCAAAGGCGGTAATGGAAGCGAATTTCTTATAAACAAGTATATGTTAATCACAACAAGCCTATATTGGTTGATCCCCCAACAACACTTAAAACAGATTATTAATGTTTGGGGGCAGCGGAATGCAATACAGAAGCTTCAAGGTCGACCCACTGTAGATTATAATAGGCCTAATTTAATTACCCAAATCGTAAACGGCAGCGGAACTCCGAAATAATTACAACAAAGTACTGTTAATCCGACTTAGAATCCATGGAATATGTCACCTTGAAGGGCTAAAGTCCAAACAAGTAAATGTGGGAAACTTCTGTGAGCAAATTGGATTGAGTGAATTAAGCTACATTGCAGTGTGTGCAACACTGCAACAATACCCTTTAATCTTGTATAGATGAACTGAGGAAAAATTTAAGAATTAGTATTACCGATACCGCTTTATCCAACATATCTACACGATATTGCATAAAGGATTTCCATTTATTCTGATCGACAGACAATACAGATGTGACAAGAAGTTAGAAAATTTAAATGGTATTAAAAAGGTCCTAATCAGAGGTTTTGTTTAAAAAATTAAATGATTGTATTGATCCGGCATTGAAAGTTTGTTTAATAAATTGCAAAGAGATGTGGAACATTACAGCGGTTACATCATTGGTTATTAATCAAAATAGGCTACAGATTTTACACTTTTATAAAAAGAACGGACAAATTATGGTTGCTGGTTTAATAGATATATGTATATTCAAAAAAGAACTAATCTGAAGTTATAAAAAACAAATAGTTTATAAGATCAAAGCTTCCTCAAGAACGATATTTTCTTGTAGGTAATGTCATAAATAAATTGTATGTCACTATAAACCAAAAAAACACCGCGGATTTAGTTAAACAGCAAAAATAAAAATAAAAAATGTATCATAAAAGCAAACTTCAAATCTAGACATAAAATACCTATATTTACCTAAATTATTTTATGCAGAGTTCAGAAACTTAATAAAATCTATTATAAAAACAAAAAAATAACCCTTATGTGCGATCACAAGATTTTTTTACAAGAAACGTATAATACACGAAAAAAATTAAACATTGTCGCATTATATATATTCGCATCATAATATTTTATTAACATAATAGACGCTTCTGTAGATTATATCTGAGGGCATATCTCACCATCGCAACAGTTCCACAAACATAGCGGAGCGCAGAGGTTGTGCGTAACTTTAAGCTCACAGCAGTTTGTCATATGATCTTCCCAATCGCATTTGACTGACGGATCGTCCCCCTCATTGTCCCTTCGCTGGTGAATTTCAATCAGCATGCTTTCGTGTTTTGCAATAACAAACCGAAACCCGTTCGCAGTGCCGTCCATAAATGGATGTATACATATCGGAGTGTGAATGTTCGATCGACACTACGACTAATGGGATGAACGACGCTTATACTTGGCTAAATTAACAGTCTCACTGGCAAAAAGCTCTATTATATAAAATACAAAACTATACACTAATAGTCATTAAAAGGAATATATTAAGAAGACATTGTATAAAACAATATATCGTATTTCTAACGTACTTCAATAATGCATTAAATGCATTAATTATGGTATACAATCGACTAATTTGATATAAGAATAACAGAAATGTATTATGACCATAATGATCATGTAAATGACATTGTTAACAAAAAAGTCCTATGCAAATAGACAAAAAGTTAATGACAGGCATATATCAATATAGAATCCAAATGCAAATTGATTAAAACGAAATGAACTAAAATTTGAATCGGACCAAAGAGCTAATTTGTTCGAGGAACAAATCTAAAAGTCAGCCGGTACAGTATTTATCCCCCTTTCTAAACCGACAAACACACTCAGCTCGAAGGCCGAAGCGTTACATCCACATGTTTACGTCCTTTCGGAAAAACATAAATCCGAAGTTTAAAATGTAACCCTTTTTTGTTGGGAAAAAACCAACGTTGGAGGTAATGTGATTTAATTAGGAAAGTTCAGATATAAATCGTTACATACTATGAAATAAATTTGATAATGAATTAATACAAGCTTTAATGATCTAACGGACTGGTCAACACTAAATAGTTTGAGTCTTAATGTAAAGAAAATTAAAAATATGTAATCGAATCATAAAAATAATGTACCACATTTGATCGTAATACAATACAATGAGAAAATACAAATGTATAAAAAGTGTAGCTATTATGATAGTGAGAACTTCCAACGAACTTCCAGAATATTTAAAAGACCTGCCATATTATAAGTTTAAATGTCAACTTCAAACATTTCTTAAATTTAAATGTTTTTGTAAAAGGATAAAGTGTTAAGTTGACATTATTAATTTAACTATGAATATGAAATTTTTATACATTATTTTAATTATTATTTTCAATGTTGACATATTATTTTAATTTAATTATTGACATATTCAAATTTTCATTTCTGATGCACTTTGACGTTATGTTAATAATGATAAAATAACTATATTTCATTGCAATTTACATTTATTATAATATTATGAACATAGATTACATTTCGTTACAAAAAAAATCAATTGCACCATTGTCATTTTCACGCCAATATGGTAAAATAGAAGCACGAATTATATTAGTAAATACAAAATGTATTGTACCTTATTTTCCAAGTAAAGATAAATTAAATATAAAAGGTAAAGTAAAGGTAAAAGAAAAAATGATGTTTAAGATAATATGTTTGCATTTCTCCTTTTGAAACAGTATGTAAACCTAATTAATAATTAGATACTACATATATGAACACTAGGAATTAATAAGCATTATATAAAAAGCAAACCTATAGATTCTATTTAAATGGAAAATTTTGATTGTAAAACTCAAGAAACAGTCAAAATCTGTAAACCAGAAAGAAATCAGGTGTAATTTAATTGCGTATTCGATCAAGTATACTAACGGTAAATTCTTAACCAAAACTACAAAGGGTATAGCCGGATTAATACAGAAAATATGCCCTTGCGGCTTTTTCGACTCGAACTTGGGGGATCGTGTTGGTACCAAATGAATATAATTCGGTTATATTTTCGACTCTCTATCTCAAACGGTACGATTGTTTTACTCGAGACAGTATAACCAAATACGTTGAAATAATAAAATTTTCAAACAGACAGTTCGGTTTCAATGGACGGACAGGCGCCAGAACCAAATTACCGGAGAAACGAGAACGATAACCTGTCTCCTTTCAAATTTGATTGTGGCTAACATAACGCCCATGAACTCTATAATGAAATGTCTGATATAAAAACAAAACTATGGGCATATATGATTAGGTCGATACACGAGTGAGGTAGAACCACTAAACAAACAACCATTTCAATACTGCAATGTCATCTTGTTCGAAATCACTTATTGTGGGAGTGACTTGCAGTCACACGTGCCTTATGTTGCGCCTGCGCCGTGTTCTTACGAGACCCCCCGAGTCTCAGCATTGCGTAAAGTACGATTTGATTATTCCAACGCAGAGAGTCCTTGCGTGGAGATCAAGGAAATGGTTGTCATGAGAATATTTCACGTGTTTCTTAACGTATTCGTTTGTGGAAGTACTTACTACTAAAACAATTAAAACTCAATGTAATCTGTTGGGAATATCGACCCACAAACAAAATCCGATTTTAATTTTAACTTCATCATCATCAGCCTACTCCCGTCCACTGCTGGACAGAGGCCTGTCCATTGGCGTGCCATTGGAGAGGACCTGTATGTCCAATTTTAGCTCAGTAAATAAAATTCCTATCCAAATGTTATTATAGAGCACAGCAAACAATGTCGTAAACATTTAAATTCTTATATGTCTAATACGAAGAAAATCAAATAAGAATCCGTAAATAAAGGTTAGCATTCAAAAATTGTCCATCGAATCTAATATTTGGAATAGTTATTGTTTTTAAAGGACATGAAAAGTGGGTTATTGACATTCCATTATGAAGCTATAAATAATTTACTTATAATTATATTGTGTGACATAACTGAATATTTACATTAACGTAACATCACGCCTGTAATCCCCGAAGGGGTAGGCAGAAGAGTGTAGTACACTCCCGCGTTTCACCAGTTATGTTTAAGTCTCATGGAATAGGTGGTGAGCCTCTTGCCAATATTTGATTATTACGCTTCAGAACGCTGCATACCTCCTTTTGATTACGCTTATAAATCGTTTTATTGAAATAAAAACCCAAACAAATAACAACGAAACCCTCGCTGTGTTACAGTACAACAATAAGTATAACATTCATAAGGCCAGTATCACATTCTAAAGTAAAATAGAAAAAACATTTGTCGGTCGTGTGTTCGACACCCACAAACATCGACGGACTGTTCAAATGAGGCGCGGCGTCATCTCGGGTTGCAGCGCGTTGGCGCCGGCCGACACATCCGAGAAGTTAGCACACCCATTGAAGGGCGACAAAAAAACAACAATACCCCAAAAGCTCTGCGCTGCGCTCCGCTTCACTGTGTAACAATCGAGCGTAACGAACGAGCCGAATCGATTGCTCAAACAAATTGCGGCGTTTGATCGTATCAAAAAAGTAAAAAAGTAAACTCAACCAACGTGACTTGATTGCGAAATGTTGAAAGCAATATAAAAAAAAATTCTCTATAGCTTATACTTTCCACACACTGTATGTAACGTACATAACTACTGTTTAATTGGTCAATCAAACGGAATTAAAATTTAGACGGGCATAAATCATTAAGCGAAATCACTGTCTTAATTAGAGTGAGAGATGTCAACGGAGGCGAAGCAACGTGCCGGAATAAATCAGGATTTGAATTGCTTTCCGCAACGACACTCCCACCGTCGACTGGGCGTTAATAGCGCGTGCAACCGAAATCTTAGACGCATGTTTGGGAATAATTTTTTACTTTGAAATCGTATATCGTCTACGCCAGCCCCTTTGCGCGTTAAAAATTGTAGCGCTGATTCACACTGCGCGACTCCATGGATTAGAACACTAATTGGATAGTAAACATTGATTGATTGTAATTGAACGCAGTGTTCAACTTTATCGTTGCTTTCAAATAGATGGGATTGAGTTGGCTAATTAGTATCAACCGACTCAATCCCATCTAATTTTCACGAATTAGATTAAAATCAAGTTTATTTTACTTACAAAGATTATATTCGCGGAATGATAATGAGAGCCTGGAGATGCACTTTGAGCATTGGTGATAAATGCATCCGTAAATCTTTTGAGGTTTTTGACAGTTAACAAAATTTTGATAAAAAATGGAATAGGTGTATAATTTAGTCATAATATAAATGTGCTAATTAATATTTTGATGTGATGAGTTCATTTGTTCTTTACGAAATATAGAAAAACATCTTTTAGACTTGTGCAAATTTTGTTCGATTGCGTGTTTATAATTGTATTTCAAACTACTCATAAAACTCTTGATAGAGATAATAACTAGAAACGGCATTATATATTTTTTGATTTTTAAATTACTTTGAGAAGTAATAAACCACTTTTAACTATTTTGACGTTGTCGTAAGGTAATAGATTTATTTTTGATGTTTATTCTTACAAAAACCGCGAATGCATCTAGCATCAAGAAATGTTGAATTAGGATCAAAAGGAATTTTTAATATAAAACGCATAATGATGCTGATACAAGTAACATTTAACGTTCAAAATTTAATAATGAACTCGATTTTCCTCTGTAAACAAATAATAAAAATTTTAATATAAGACCAAAGGTAAAAAAGAGATGAAAGCTTTATAACATAACATGAACTAAGGAACGATTCCGATTTAATTATCCCGATCACAAGCTCCGCCCTTTCGGAATCGAATGATCGTAAATCAACAATAATAACGCTGTGCTTTCCTCTTTGTTGGCCAAACGAATCTTTATAAAGACAATTACACGCTCGTTAAGGAACAGTTAAATATAACCAAAGGGATTTTTGGGGATTCAGGGTCAAATTGAAACGATATACAAACAAAACGTTCGTTTTGTTACAATTTGCCAACTAAACAAAAAACTAAGCGGCACCATCAAACGCAGGTAGAAAAACAATTCAAGGAATCGGCAATGATATGCAAATGTAAATAGTTCTTCCTATTAGAGTTTCCAAGTCTATAATAATCAAGCTATCAACCTGTCAATATGTGAAATTATAAGCTGAGGGCGCAAAACATTCAATTAGCTTATCTTAAAGACTTTCTTTTATCTGCTTGATAAATACTATGTTTTGAGACGAGAAATTTCAAGAAACAATTTATTCTGGTTTTTAAAAATATACTTCATTTTTGTACTTTGTTCGTCGAATTCCTTTAGCGGACAACATAGATAAAAATTCCTTTAATGAGATATAATGTTATCTGTTTGTAACACGAGAAAGGCATTTTGTTCTTGAACCCGCAGGGATGGACATTAGAAAAAAAATTGCATTGAAATTTTATCTTAAATAGATAAATAGAAGATTGTTTGTCCGCTTTTGTAGACATTTTAAATAATGTAAGTAGCTATCAAGATAAAACACACAGCTTTGTCTTAAATTTAAAAAAACTCATTTTGAAACAAATTAGGTAGTAAATTCAAGAACTACAAGCGACTTTTATGTCACTACTACAATCGCATCGAATTCGTACAGTGAAAGAAAAACGGTGAATTTATTAAGTGAAAACAGGGAAATTTAAAGAAGTTATAACTTCAAATAGTGCAATTCATACTTTCATGAAAATAAAAAAAATGTTTCTATAAAATATATTATAACAAATGAAGGTAAATGTTTACGAGCAATATCTGCGGAGGAACATCAAAAGAAATATTACAAGCGTCTGGATGGAGTTATAAAAAATTTCAATCGCCATTCACATTACATTTTAATTATTTATTCTTCGTGTAATAAATGCTAAATATTTTGATCGACCAATGAGTACATTATTGACGCGGAAACATAAGAAGTATTACGGAAACGGAGCGGGCAACACCTCGGGCGGTCGTTAGTCAATTAATAAATATCAAAACTCTTTAGATAGGAAGCAACGTTGACACATTTAAGTGACTCATTTCTAAAAGATACAAGGTGGACGTCATGAAAAAAAAATGCCGCACGGACCCACACACAGAGATATTTCCACAAATCGATAATTCTATCAGCGTTCGAGGCAAATACGAAAATAAGCATCAAAGTGTTTTTTAGTCGAGAAACGACAAATGTCAAACATAAAAGGCACATCAGCAAACACGTGTTACATATTGTCTGACAATATTTACCGCTGCTTTATTAGCTGCGGGTCTGATAGAAAATGAAAATGACCGTTATTTCAATTTTCAAAACAGATGTTGCAACGTGATGCATAACGGCTTCAAAGAGGTACAAAACTGACACAAATCTATTCCAAATTGATATTAACAAAACGAACATTCATTACTTAAAAAAATATAGGGAGGTACACATTTTAGCAAGAACAAAGTGATGAGAAAAATTATGTAGTGTAACATGTAATTATGTATTGGGTATAAATAAAGTGTTTATTTTAGTGGGTTCGTTGCACGCATTTGTAGGTCTCTACTTGTTCCATAAACAGAATAAAATGACTGTATTTTGTAAATACTTCACAAACTATCAATAAATTCGAAACTAACATTTTCTGACATACGAAAATTTCAAGACTACGTTACGTATAGTGTCGGATAACATATGTTATTTTGTGCAAGCTGTATGGCGAATAATTATCCGCCTCTCCAATGTCCGATAGATAATAAATGTGTCCAGACAAAAACAAACCATCGTCGAGAGACAAATGTTAAATAATTCTCATTAAGTCCATTTAACAACTATCCACATACCTACGAGAGGATGCCAATAAAATTCAAATCCAATTGCATCGACCCTTGATTTACAACGAATCAATAAAAGAGAAGGCTATCATTACCCTTTTTATAGCGTTGAATAAAAGTAATGTACCGGCCATCCAGAAAGATAGCTTAGACGGCGTTATATTGAGAATCTCGCAGTCCTGAAAGACGAACTTCAAAGTTTTTAATTTAAGGATTATAATTAAGATAGCATTATCCTTAATAATCAACCATTACAATCAATTCTTACGCAAATTTATAAAGGATGTAATAATTCACTCGTGAAACCGAATAAATCAGTACACATCAGAATTAGCGACGGCAGGCGAGGCGTATATGACGTCTATATATCAAATACGACTCACAACGCCATGGGTACAATAGATGAATGAAAAAAAAGGGCTGAGAGATGGCTCGTAAAATAAAACAAGGGCCTACGTCCGGAGATATGTCAAGATATGCTGCGGCGGGGGGCGCGCGCCCGGCGCCGGACGAACTCTGAGACCCAATTAGACGCACACCTTTTGGACATGTGCTCTTGTTTGGCGCTAACTAATGCCTAAAACCCGAGGATGCGGGTCCACTAACATCCGTTACAGTTTATCACTTTTTTCATGTGGAACTCAAAATAGCATCAGTTTTACACATACATACATATGTAGACATGAAATATTCTATTTAAAAAATTTATAATTGTACCTAATGTGTAATAAAATGAATGCATCAATGTGAAATGAATGAATAAAATCATACTAATGACACTATGATAATTATTATATAACAAAGTGTACTATATATGTACACATGAAGTAGCTCGGAAATATATAACTGTATATATTCCTGACGAATGTAACAGGCTGGTACTAATCCGTATTTAAATGTAACATTTTATTGAATTACCTTGTGTGAACGGTGATACCGCCATGGGGTCTGTTTTAATCATGGTCGGCCCGATTAGCTCAGAGAAATTTAATCTAATTTAAAGTTTAAACAATATTGTTACATCCACTGGTCGTTGTTTTTTACAATCACATGGAATTAAACCGGAATAGATAATAATTTATTCCAATCAAATTGAGATTAAGGTTTGAAAATAGGTAATTTACAAAATCAAGATGAGGACTAACGTATTAACACTAACGATACATAGACAAGTTAAGGGCCCGACCTGAATCAATAGTAATGAGTGATTAAACACAGAAAACTATTCATTCATACGTAAAACATAAAACTGCGAGTCCTTAATTATTAGCCTCTTTTAATAAGGTAAATTTTATTGCTTATTTCCATACTACAATGGAGTTTTCTAGTCAAAACTCACGATTTCAATGACAGAACCGACAGTCTAACAAATTTGAAGATCAAAAGGTAGGTTCAGGAACTTTTATCACATCTTATGGTATTGGATTGTTTGCTAATGTAGAAATAGGTGATGACAAAATAAAATATTTTTCTTTTATTTTAAAAATATGAATAAAAATGTACCGGCTTAACTCACGTATGTTATTCGGGATAGCCCGACTAGTTTCAGTCTCCACCGCAACCTCGTTGCAAACGGCGGGAGCTCATGAGGAAGAACCTCGTACAGGTCCAAAACTAGTCGGGTCATCCCGAAAAACGTACGTGAGTTTAAACCGGCATATCGGTAATTACGTGTATAAATACTAACCAAACATTTATGTAATTTTAAAAAAATAATTCAATAACACTGCAAAACGTGGATTAGAATTTTTTTTTACTCCTAATCGTTACCAGTCGTTAACATAACAGCAGCATTATATATAAACGTAACGCATATCGTAGCCATGATATGGAACGATTGGGGTTTCGCCTCCTTTAGAAAGTTTAGATTAGTATAGAGCTAAATTAAAATAGTCTTAGTATTACCAGTTAACTTTAAATCATGTTGGAGTTCAGAATAGTTGAATGGTAAGTACGAGACATGAAACTTCGCAACAAGAGTACAAACTCTGGCCGAAAAGCCAGACATCATAACCATGAAGGAGACCGAGAGAGCAAAAAATTTATCAAGTAAATTAACTAACAGTAAAAATGTAGAGACATAATAATGTCTATAATGTTCTCAAAAACAGGAGGAAGACCCGATCGGAAAATCGATAGAAATGGTTGTGATTAGAAGCCTTGAAGAGGACTGTTACATTCATTTAATTGACTTATTACCTACATAATTATTATTCGGTAGTATCCAAAGTTGGCTGCAGACATCTTGTTACTCCTGAAAACTATGCAAAGTTGACAATAGCTAATAAAAGGTCTTACCTTCGTTTTGACAAGCTTCGCATTCTCCTTGCACATTTTCGCTAGAGTATGATACTCTCCTCTGGCAGCGCATAGAATCCACTGCTTCTGCTTGGAGTCCAACGGATCGGACTCTCCTTTGTGATCCAACTGCGAACATAAAAACGAATTAAACAAAAATAAGAAAATTGATTCTCAATGGTTGTAAAGGGTTTCAATCTACACCTTAGGACATGAAAGCACCTACTGGTGATGCACCCTATTATGCAATAAATGAGGTTCTGGCTAGCAGTTGCTCGCGGTATAGCGCAACCCACCAAGGCACCGCGAAATGTATTGGCCGCCGACGGGCAAGAGAATAGGATGTGCGAGAAGCTTTGCCTTGCCGTCCTTAAAAGGTATGCTCAGTGGGGTTATTATGTTCGAAACCCCTTTTAGCACGGCCTATATCCAGAAGTGGACCAGGCCGAATGATGACAGCTAACGGCTGTTGAAGAATTCTTTAACTTGTATCTTTAAGCTGTCACTTAATGACATTAGTTTACAGCTACATTTATTCGTTTCTCTTCGCATTAACAATTCTACGCTGTTAAATACAATTATTCCTTTTTACTGTCTAGTAATGCCTTAATCGATTTTTTACGAAGCGTTTCTGCAAACAACTAGTGCAATACAAATTAACTATGCCTGTTTTGTATGTTCTTTTCAATATTATTCATATTGCACATAACATTCAATTCCAGACGACAACACAACTAAGTGTAACCTAGAGAAGCCATTTAAAAATTCCTTTGCATAGGTCGTCGCATCAAGCGGAATACTACTGGTAACAAACATCCTTGGACATTGTTAATTAATCTGGATTCGACTTCTCCTAACCGTGCCGAACAATCCTCTAAGGTTAACCAAGCCAGAGTCGCAAACTCCTGGAAAATCCTTAGAACTTCGCGAAATGAGTTCGTATGGTCACAGACAGACGTGACCACATAGACTCATTGTAGTGTGAAAACAATACTTTATCGTACAGAAGCTATAACTATTAGTTTAACATTACATCAATAATGCAGGGCTATTTAACTGTCAATAAACATAGAATGTCGTAAAACGATAGTGATTCGTTATTGTTTTAGGGTTATAAGTCCGTTGATGGATATTTATGACAGTGGCAGTTTAATATCTTATTAACATCCGCTAATTTCCAATTAATGTACCATAGTCAAAACAATACTTACTGACACTCTGTCCTCTTCGTCGACATTCTGAAAAGAAAAATGATTTTTAAACTAGTATTAAATAAGATGCGAACGCGCAATTTACTTAAATTAATTTATTTTAGGCGACAAGAGTGGAATTTGTCACAAATAGGAGAATAGCGAGGAGAGCTTTCTTATTACTCCTCTCGTCTTGTTTCAAAACCTCTTTATGTTTTATACCTTTTGTATCTTATGTGGCGCTTTTTACCTTGCGATGTCTGTAACCCGTTCAATTAGATTCACATGGCAATATAAAGAAGATATAAAAACGAATCGCCCAATTTAAATTGTATAAATAAAACGCTTTCGCCATACGCACAAACATACATAACGGTCACTTTAATAAATAAACTACATCATCGCATTCAACGTATGAAAACAAAAGATTAGGATTATAAATAAAGACGATATTTACATACATAATAAATATCTTAAAGACACATATAAATTAATCGGAACCTAATATTTCAAAATTAATAAATGAGTACTTATATTGTGAAAATAATATTTTGAATTAATGGTCAATAAATTCGAATTCTCCCGTCTTCAAGCTTGCGTTGCGATTGCGCGTGCAGAAGGAAGGTCTTAAGTGTTTACTTGCATGTAATGTAATTAGGAGTCGTATGGAGCGTAAAATAAAGTTTATTTTGCAATGATGATTTAATACACATACGAGTTATGAGGTCGGAGCGGCCGGCGTGCGTTGCCCAGCATGACCACTTTACCACCTGTCGTTACATATTTATGTCTACACTATTGGCCTCACTGTTAGGGACTTCGATATTGACAAGATAACATCCTTAATGTGATGTGTTTGATTTAATAATAAGATTAAGTTTGTTCGTTGCCAGTTTTTGGTTTCTGCGGTAACGACAATTAACCATTCATCGAGAATACAATTAATTTCAATTCGTTTGGGGTACATTAATGCTTTAATATTTATTATTGAATATAAAATTATACAACTGCTTCGAAACACTTAAGTATAGCGTTTAAGCTTTTAACGATTCATTAGGATTTAGAAATATATAGAAACAAATACAACGAATTTAAGAAACACTAAAGTTAAAACATTGCGTGAGTGGACAACGTGGGACCACAATCTTATTAAGAAAAGATGTAAGAGGGAATGTGAATAGCTACAATAAAGGCAAACTGATTTGTCCCACGTAACAATGATGGTCGGGAATCGTGTTCGCAGCTAGTTAATCTGAGCTCGAATGCACTGTAATCGGCAATATGAATGAAGATCACAAACAGTTTAAAGCCTATTGTGACAGACATTGGCAGGTTACAAGATAATGAAAGTTCTATACTAGCGAGACACGAACGCTTCGACGTCTACAAACGATAACGGAACGTAAACGAAACACAACGCGAACCGCAGATTTGATCGCGCAAAAACGCCTTAACAACTATTCATCTTTAGTGATTTTTTAAATAAGACTTGATAAATTAGTTACACAATCTAGTTACATTAACATCTAACAAATATAATGAGCGTGTAAATAATTCAGAAGTATATCATCAAAAGTAATAAACACGGGAATGAAACGCGGCCGAGATATTTGCTGTGTAAACAATACAACTTTTTTTTCCTGAAGTGTCAATTAAGAAGTGAAATGTAATTCATTGCACCGGTATTTTATCACGAAAGTGTGAATAGCGGGATTAGAAATTAATAAACGGGAAGACATTGTTGCTTCAGTGATACTGTACTGACTGTTGATTTGTAAGATTTTACATCGGAATACTTTTTTAAATTACTGATAAACTTTAGGTATTGGAGTTACTTTTGTATGGATTGATATTTAATGCTTTCTTGATATACTTCTTTACTCGGATCACAAATTAAGATTGTTAATTTTAGAGCCCACATCGCTTTTTTAAAACGAAATAAGAAAGATGATAATCTTTGTTTAAAAAAAAAACGGTTAAAATTACGCGCGGTTGCACTAGTGTTTTTAAAACATTTAATAAATTTTCATGCGATTTCCAGGTAGACCAATATTAGAATAATCAATTTACATATCTACTCGTATGGCGAATTTGTGCATTTTATGTATGTGCATTACTTGCAGCTATTACAAGGGCAATTAAAAATGTAAAATGGTTACAAGAGCTAAATAATTATGTACTGTCCGGTAATTATTTAAAAAAATACATTATTTAAGGAGGTAATCTTAAGGTAACAGTTAATATAAATTATTGTTATTAAGTTAAACTGTAAAGATTGATTCTTATACGTAATTATTAGAATAGAAAGAGTGAGAGAATGGTATTCACCACTTCCGAGGACAGTGATTGTATCGTGGTTAACAATGGTGCCTGTTATTCTGGGAGTTTCAGTTTGGAATCCCTGGATAACATCATAAGGTAATCAGAGCCTTAGAGCGTCTTAGAGTCAATAATAATACTCTCTAAGAGTTGTACACTCAGCATACCCACGCTTGGCCTGCACGGCACACTGTGACCTTAAACCTGCTAATTGAAATAGGTGGCTCGTATTCACAAACGAAACAATAAAAAGTTGATGAAATATGAGACAGACTTAATATCTGCACAGCAACCATGAAAAATACTGTACGACTTAGTTTCGTTTGACATACTCGTATATATGAAAGACATACATATGTATATATGTATGTATATATATTTACCATGAACAAATGGTTGTATCACATCTTCTAACGTAGAAAGTATGAAACCATATAGATGTAAATAATAAACTGAACACCACATATAATAATAGAAAATTTGAAAAGCAAAGGCACCAACCATAGAGGTGTGGAATTTGATCGATGTCACCGGCGGTGCGGGTTATTTCCGAGAGAAACAAGACAAAGTAGAATTGAGAAGAAAAAGAATTTTGAATATATTGAAAGGACGTATGATCGTCGGCAGTGTCGCCGTAGGGCCCCATGCCCCATCGTGCGCGCCTCTCGCCGGGACGCCGGACGCATCGGGGTGTGCGCGCAGCCACGTCGTGGTGGCGACGGCACGACATTACGATCGATACACCTCATACCATACCGCCGCGTTTTATTGTTAAACAGATACTGCTAAATGAAATTTGCTTGCATTTAGCCACATCTCCAGATACACAAAATTCACTTTTCACAGTCAAATGCTAATCTTGCCAATCTATGCCAATTGCCATCTATGCCAATAGAAGGTCAAAGTTATGGAAAATGTGTACTCGATTTTTGGTCATTAACATATTCACGAAATAGAGATATGATAAGAACAATGTATAGCACAACCTATATTTCCTCCAGATTAGGGTAATAAAAAAGTCTGTTAATTTAAAACTACCTGTTTATACTCTACGATACATCTATTGAAAAAATCTAGGAAAACATTCTAGACAGTACCCATTTACAACTACTCAAAACCAATTTACAAATATACCTACTTTCAAATGTCGCTCGATACTAGAATACTAGTATCATAACACAACACAGTTTTGATACATGTACTGTCTCCCGTTAATACTGATGACACTAGACATGATGTATTTAACAAGATAAGACGGAACATATTTACATTAGTAACACTAATCACTCGTAATCACAGACATAACAGTAAAATATTATACTAAGGCGCATGACATGACGGATCATCAGCGCGAGGAACCTTTAGCAAATGTACAAGATAAGATATAATCACGAGAACGAAGGCAGGGACAGTTTTTGTACATTCGTGATATTTTAACACAATACTATGATACAATTATTTCATGACGTAAGACAACACCATTCTTCACGTACAGTATTTCGTGTAAGGCAGCGATATCGTTTTTCTATTAAGAAACGTGCAATGATCGATGCGAACATTCAATTGTTTCGCCTTCACGAGGCGTATTATGCTATCTCACTTTTATCTCTCGATTGCTGGCAGCTAATTTACCCGTTGTTCCTATTTTCCATCACATCGACAAGGCTCGTTAATTGTGGCATCCTCGTTGTTGATGGCTGCAAGTGATTCTCAGGCAAGAATAGCAGAGAGAGAACAATGAAATCGGTCATATTTTCCTGCCAACTCGCAACGGACCGTGATAGCTTATCTCCCGGATCGTGCATATCAACTACACCGCGTTTATTCAAATTGAAGATGACTTATACTTAAAACGAAGCTCATTTTCGCCAACTTTATGAAGGATTTATGATCGTTTACGTTTGATAATTAAACAATAGACGTTGCGAAAGGATGTGACCCCCTAATTGATTGTTTACACAGCGATAAATAGTTATACAACACATATTTCTATGTGTTCTGAAATGTTATTTGTACATGACACTAGTTTTATTTGAAACCATTAAACAGACGACATGAACCTTTGAACTGTTTAATGATATAGACTGCTTGTAAATTAAACACGAGATAGCACAGCTGAAGTAATATAAACTTTACTGAGTGCTTACCCTCTAAGCGAAATTAAGTACAAGTTTAACACTTTGAAAGTGCTGTAAAAATCTGAGACGCAACCGGCACCTCGGCGCACCATTACCAGCGCGTATACGAATTGGATTACGAATAAAGTTAGAGATTTAGTGAAATAGACAAATAAATCAAATTGCATGAATTCATATGTATCCTATAAAAATATATATTCGAGACCAAAAGAACGACACGGCGCCCGCGACGCACGAATGACCTTTTTTTGAAATCCTAATGGCACACGTGCGCTTTGGAGTCACACGACAGTACTTGTCGGGGGACAATCGACCGCGAGTCACGAGAAGCTATTCAATATGTTATGCATCATGAATATTGATCCTAATATTGATATTAAACTGTTTCGTCAACCCAATCACTCAAATCTTTGCCATTTTATCTTCATAGTCCACGCGTTTAAGAAATATAGCGAAATAATGACAGATTCTACTACAGCAAAAGATATGGCGTCTCACATGAAATTACGTCATATTATAACGTGGCAGAAGATTGTGAGAGTCGTTTTTGTAATCGGCTCTCATCCGAAGGAAGCGGATAAAAAACTTAACGTTTAAGCTGTTCGAACTTAAAGTATCCCTTTTATAGCTCAGCGGTGGAAGAGAGCTGCACTTTCATAAAACCTTTGTAGATTAATTTTTTGAAAGTATTTCAATTGACGAGCGGAAGCGAATGTCGACGGTCTATTTCAGTGTTGATTTATACGTTAGGATCGCGCCCGAGCGGGTGGCAATATGGCATATTAGTGAGAAACGGATTGTTGGCTTATAATTTATTAGCTTCCGCGTCGCCCGTAAGTGAACTTTAATATAACAGAACTCATGTCAATCTAGTTTGAAAGCATATAAGTGCACTAATTGTTGATGGGGTAGCGTTAACTATTTATATTGATTTATTGGCGCTCGGATTTGTAGTGACGTAAGCAAATCGAACAACCAGGCTAATTGGCATATGGAATACGAATGAGAATTTGATATTGCTTAATACATTCGATCGTAATGTGACACGGGTTTTGAGATATAAATCTCGGAGTTGATGTATGTTAACGAATACGAGTATGCCTTTAAGCGAGGTTAATGTGAGCTCTCGTCCTTTTAATAGGGTACAGTGTGGCGTACGTGGTATAAAGCAATTGTAAAGTCCATTAGGTGTGCGGAGGCGTACGCCGCGCGACCTAATATTTGTCATTAGAAGCTTTTGTTGTTCGCGTTGTAAGCTACCCTCGCAGAGGGTTGTCCCGTTCGTATGAGCTAAAATTATTTATTATATAAAATGTTGTACCCACAACGAGCATCCCTCTTCGGTTATATTTGGAATGTGCCCTTCGGGTATAGTGATGCGTTGCTCATTTAGGTCAATGTAAGCGAACATTATTCTTATTACGTTTAACGGCTGCATTTTGTAGCATAATTTTACACACATCCAATATGTTGTTGTTGAGCGAATTCTCGCCTCGACGAGTAAAAGTTCTCAAAGGTGTTTGTATTAGCGATTTCCTTTCTTCTATATACACTGGCGCGACCACGAGATATTATTATCGATAATAATCAGATTGGACGTCATTTTGACCGCCAAAGGGTCATGACGAAGGTTTTACAATTCAATTAGCCGCGCCAGGTGTCGACGGGTAGGAAACTTTTACCGGGACCTCAACCCAATATTTTAATATTCAAAGGAGTTTTATTAGAGCAGATAACGATATTCATAGTTTTATTGTAGTCAACTTTTCGGCTCGCACAAAGGATGAATGGTTAATGTATAATGTCATTTAATTATATGTACGGGATCGAGGCAATGTTATATTGTGGACAATCTTGTACCCGGCGAGTTTCTGTTATGCTACTCTGTAACTGACATTATCAAATGTTTTGAACAACACACGCCGCTTTGCGCCGTCGCCGCACCTGCATTGCTATGTAACTTTAAAATTTAAACATAAATAAATAACTTTAAATTGCAATAATTATGATAATTTTTAAATAAATTTTACGGTAATCATATTAAATAATACTCCTGATATCAATATGTACTGAATAAATCAATGCGTGAAGAAATAACATTTTAAACTTTATATCGTCATCGCCATCAGCCTATCTCAGTCTACTGCTGGACATAGACCTCCCCCATAGAGTGCCATCGCGCCCTCGACTTGCCGCATCCAGCAAACTTCATATAGAGGAGTGCAAAAAGATAAAATGTACAATTAGATGTACGTTTTAATAATGCCAATAATGTTTGTGTTCAAACATATTTCTTAACTTAGCTTAATGTAACAAAACATACTGTCAATGTGAAACACATAGTAGTCAAGCAAACAAAGTCAAACGGTCAAACGGTAGCACAGGTTAGAGATTTATAGATGTATCATATATCATGTAAGAACCACAAGGTTCAAACTAAAATAATGTATTACGGTCGAATTTCGAGCATTGGTCGGCAACAGCACAGATACCAGACGATACTATTTACATATCATCTGTTTATCCAATTATACATGAGTGTATCGTGATATGAACGAAAATTCACGTAGCGGGAACTAAGTATAGAGCAGACGAAATACGTAAGCAAAAAGTTCGAACATCTGTTTTGTTTTGGAACTTATTCTTTTCGAACTATTATTTCATATCCAACATCTTGTACGAGCTTTCCACGAAATAATCTTGTAAGAATTTCTGATAAAACATACAGCTGGAACATACGAATACATTACGACGTAAAATCGCTTAAATGTATCGAAGTAACACAAAAAGTACTCGCGGTTAATGTTGTTGAACTTACAATTTGTTACGAACACGAGTGTGTTTATCACATTATTAGGGTCTCTTAAGGGTCACGTTTTGACAGCTGGCGACAAACAGGTGTTCCGTCTTGCAAGCGCTCCGGACCCCAAAATTTTTATAATTACCCAACTATTCAGGGTAATAATTACCTAAGTAAATACTATACACAGCGCTAACAAGACTCGTAATTAAAACGCGATTAGCCTCCGTGCCTCGTATAACATTTTTATACAACATTTAATGGCGTATACCGGGCGAGATTGTCGCTTAGTGTTAATGGAGCGTTCGATCTACAAGGAATATACTGATGATAGAGTCCGTGATAGATTTCTTTATTGAGCGTATACCCAAAATAATTACACAATGATTTTGACATTTACGGGACATTTAAAATCCATTTTATATGCGTGTAACATTGTATATAAAATGTTCAGATTAACGTTGTAACTTAAAAGGTGATTGTAAGTTTTACGCAGTTTAAAATATGGAATATGGATTATCTCTTAAAATGTCTCCATGCTCTTGCAGTTGGCTTGACTTGGCTATAGCAGATTGTTATAAGCTGATTTACATATATGACACATGTATACCTAATTGATAGTTTAAATGTCATAAATTAATGTGTGAACATTTTATAATTATGTTACACAATAATTGCCTTTTGTTCGAGCACCACGCACATGCCACTGGAGGGAATTTTATGACGTTTCGGGTGATTGTAATATATGTAGTATTGTAATACGAGATAAAGATGAAAATGCTTCTCAATGGTTTAAAAACTCTGGTATTATTATCATTATTTACATGGAAGAATACCATACAAGTATGTTAATTCACAGCAATAACTGATTGGTTGGTTGTTACGTTGTCAATATTTTTTTATTATCATAGCTAAGTTTAATTAATGGTCGAGCTTAGTGGCCTGCTATTGGAGAGGCCTATATCCAGCATTGGACGGAAGTATGCTGACGATGACGAAGCATTGATATTATTTAACAATTACATAAATATTAAAAGAAATGTTGCATACCACATGCAATATTTAATAGAGGAATTATTTAAACCATCTATATCCGTGCTAAAATCTGTCCAGTGTCTGACCTACATACATATGTGTATGTATATCATTTAATTTCATTACAGAAATACCAATAACAAATAAAAATCTTAATGTGGAACACTGACTGCCACAGGAACAAAAGCTAATATGCTTACTAACTTTGGTGTGTCTGTAGCCTAGAGATATACAGAAAAAATGAAAGACTATTTTATTGGCTCCACTAAGGTCCACATATCGAAAAAACACATATCACAAACAAATTAAGGTAATGACCATAGTAATTAGATGTAAATAAAGACTCGTCGTAAGTAAACAAAGCAAGTTGAACTGATTTAAAAAGTAGATGGTATTTAGTATGTTTCAACAGAAAAATGAATATCAGGAAATTATTCACAAAACTCTACAATTTTGTCAGATATATTTTATAATTATATTTGCAGGATGTATTATTAACATGATGTCATAAAACTGAAATATGTATGTTTGCGTGAAATATAATGTAATTAGAACTATGCCCATATATTAACACAATTTTTATTCAAACGTCTATTTAAAAATACTTGATGACATCAATAATGTGGGAGAGTCGTTAAAATCACTGTGTAATTTTACAACAAAAGTCTACCGAGAATTTTTAAACATTCATATATTGACCACACTTCCAAATATTAAGATGCATGCAGATACACATATCGGTTTATCTGTGTGTATACTCATACAGATACTCAATACCCAAGTCAGAAGAATCCAAACAGGTCTGATAGTTTCGTATATGATTAGTCACTTCTATATACAAGTCTACTGTTGTTACTGATATTGCACTCACTATAAAATAAATAATCGACCCATTTATCATTTCACTGTTGGAATATGGGTCTCCTCTCATATTGAGAGGGTTAAGGCCGTAGTCCGCCACGCTGGCCAAGTGCGGGTTG
>DWJK01000379.1:0-22983 GCA_018248815.1 Croniades pieria auraria
GGTACTTTATACTAATTCAATAAAACATCATCTTTAATTAATATTTTATCGTGGAAGTATTCTACAACAGATGCTCTTTCATCTAACGTCATTGAAATAAATGTAACCAGTGTACAAAAGACCTGATTGTGGTTTCTTTGCTTGACAAAAACTCCAGCTTTTTTGGTTCCATCGATTATAAAAGCTGTTTCGTTACGCCTATAACAAATCTTTTTACTGAAAATAGAGTAAATAAATTACATTAGATATTTGAATTGCTTTCTCATGCGTTTCATAATACATTGAATCTTTTGCTGAAATAATTATAGTTTTATTATTTGTAGCAATTACTTTATAACATAAAGTTTTATCAGGCGTTATAATATGTATCATTATCAGCATCGTCAGCCTCTCGATGTCCACTGCTGGACATAGGCCTCCCCTAATCGGCACCACTCCGTCCGTCGTAAGAGGTGAGAGAGAGAGATCACACCAGGAGATGGGCAGCAGCGTCTTCCTGTGTAATACGAACACTTACTGTGGCCACCAACCCGCAATGCCAGGCGTGGTGACTATGGCAAAACCCCCCAATATGGCAGTCACAAATAACATGTATATTGAGAATATTTTAAAGTAAACCATTGTTCAATCTGCGAATTAGGAAGCTTGAAACAAATTCATACTTTGGAAATTTCATAAGCCGCTGTCATTTGATTCGAGAATATTGCAATTATGAAAATCTTAACAAGACAATGCTTTTTATTTAAAGTCAAAGTTTTTATGCACAGATGTAATTTGGATTTCGAAATTGTTCCTTATCAAAAACAAATCGTAAAACTGTAGTATGATATCCACAATAACTTGAGTGTGCAAGAAGATCGAGTGTATGTCAGGGACGCACGTAAGATTGCTGATAAAAATATCTTAAAATGTACATAATATGCATGTATATATAATTTTTGAGACATTTTATATACATACACATTATATGAAGGGAATTTTATAAATATTCCACACTTACGCGATATTTCACATTTAGTGCAATACTTTAAAGTTTTTTGCATTGAATATTATGCTTGCAGAATCTGGCAGTTACTTTTCGCATGTACAATGTAATATGTAGCATTGTACATTTAGAAGTTTTTACCTAATGCTAATGCCATGCAAATTTTATAGCACAAAAACTAAAACAGGATTTGATGCAAAATTCCAAATTTAAAAGCGGAATATAAAAAGAAAAAGACAAGAAAAACACATTGCTGTTGATTTCGGGGTCAAATGGATATACATTCATGTCTGTACCTATATCTTAGTTAAATTTATAATAAATGCTAAGCTATTCAAAGGCAATTAAAATGTATGAAAGGCTCATTTATACGAACAAAGCAATGCATCCTTGACATACAGGCTAAATCTCATTCACTCACTCTTGAATCTTAAGCACCACACCACGACACACTCGTCGGACGTGACTATCGGAAATCTAAGACAACAATAATCTTTTCCATCACAATAATAAAAAACGACTAGCACTTTATTTTGGGACTGAGATATTCATTTTATATAATATATGAATCTTAGTTATGCAAGATTAAATTCTATAATTAAAAAAGTTAAAAATAGAATCATTAAATGCTTGTTGCATCATAATCGAAACACTAAACGTGGGACTGCTATAAGTTTGTTTGATTCTCCGGATTTGTACACTTATATGTATATTGTACTTTTCTAGAACTATAATATATAGTTAATTTTTCAATTTATAATCATAAACATAGGATACTTGATCCTGAAGAGAGTCAATTGGCCTATTAGTTAGTAATTAATGAATTCCAATTAATCATATTGCAGCAATTCTCATTGTCCGTTAGAACAGTTGCAAAGGCAAAATAATTATTGGGGCTGATTAATACTTCGAGTTGATCAGCTGCGACAACTACTGTAGACATTCATATAATGACATGAATTTTGCATCAACGAGACACGTCTTCATGAACATTGTTATAATACCAAGATATATACATGTTATCGAAATGTATTCCTATATGCTTAAAAATTGAGTACACATTGTTGAAAAGAAGATAAATTTCCTGTCCTCGGCTTGTCGCATCCAGCATCTGCCTGCAGCCTTTCGCAAATCGTCAACGTCGGACACGGCGCGATGGCGCTCATTGGGGGAGGCCTATGTCCAGCAGTGGACTGAGATAGGCTGATGATGATGACGATGACGATTTAATTTGTCGTAGTAGGTATAGATAGTTTATACTGTTAAAGATGCAACGATTTTACTTTAATCGTAATTGGAATTTTTTATATGAGCAAAGTAAGAATTGAATGCTTTTCGATGCACACGTGTGTCAGTTATTAGTCCATTTGCGTCACTTTACAGTAACCAAATTTACATCAATAGCAAAGTTACTTAATTGTACAGTGTTCTAGTGGTAAAAAAATGAACTCTTCGACTTTGCGGCAACTTATCCATTATAAGGTCTTTTTTAGGTCGATCAATCATCAGCTGAAGGGGGACTTCTGATTTCGAGGCAACTTAAGGAAGGGAGTTTTTAGATTAAGTAGTACCCGACTTGACTATCAGACTGCCGAAACCTGGTAGGGATTGTTTTCGCTAATATCTTTGTAACATTAACGTAACCTAAAGTTAAATCTTGCATAATAAGTGGTTAAAAATTCTTTAAACACGTCGATAATGACCGGCTTACTTAGTTTCAACTACTTTTTGTTAAGTAATTAAAAGCAACAGGATGATGTGCTACGTATATTTTACGACCGCATTCGCCTTTGAATTACCAATTCTTACAGTACCATGAAGTCACCATTCTTCAAATTATGTTTAAATGACGAATAATAAATTGTAAACTTCGTCATTACATAAATTGAAACAGGAAAACAAAATGCGACAATATGGCGACAATGAAAAGTTTATACGAATCATGACACTGGCTAACTAAGGTACTTGATTAAAAAGTGAATTTTATATACACCAGGTACTGTACGTTATCAGAATAAAATTCCTTATGCCTTTATCTTTATGTTGTATCAGCTCTGATTGTGGAATCGACATTAAATCCGCGTAAGCGTCAAAACTTTAAGCTATAACACGTTAGATGACCATTTTGTCCGCGAACAAAAAAAGCAGTGTTGAATATTTTGTGTCATCCAAATAACGACAGTAAGGATTTTTAGAAAAGGTATTGAAGCGTGTTTTCTTTGACACATTGTTGTTTCTTCAAACCAAGAAGGTATTTTAACACTTTTTAAACTATCAATTACCCTACTCTACACTCCAAATAACACCTATACATCCTGTTTAAAGCAATTAAATAATTATTTGTCTTACAAAAATTATTTTTTATTTTGTGTCCTGAAAATTGTGTCATACACTCTTTCACTAACCCACTCCCGTATATAAGTTGTAGTAATTGAAAAAAAAAAAAAAAATACTTTGTTAAAATATGAATAATATGTGACGCTTTTTAAAACATCCACTCGCGTTTTACGTTACTAAGTAACGTTGTGTTCGTCCGGTCGTCGCGGTTTGACTAGAGCGCGAGCCCACGCCGGCCGCTGATCATTATGTCTTCGTACGGCACGACATATTCTATCATTCTTAAATTACGCCAGCAGCTAATGAATTCATTGCTCCAGTTGTCCAATTGGACAATTAGGAAGAGTACAAAAGTTTAATTGTTTTTGGTAGACGCAACTAATAATTACCTGTCATTTTGGCAAAAGAAAATTCAAATAAAAGTTGTAGGAAAAATAATTGTTTTCACCCTAGTCCCTTTATACCGTTATATAAAGAATTGTAAGTGTGCATAACTTTAGTGGGATTAAATTGAGCCGAGAGAGTGACATTGCTTTATACCTTTCAATATGAAAGTCATTAGAAAAGGAAAGTCATAGATTAAAAATAAAGCGATAATGAAGTTTTAAAATATGCATGTATAATTTTGCAAAATGTAATATGATTAATGAAAAAATAACAGTTGATCGATTGTAAGTGTCACTGAGCGTATATTTAGATCAGTCCTCGACGCGTAAGGTGCGCAGTTTAATTTTCCTTGTTGTTTCGAATTATCAAAGGAAAATTTATATTTCCTCGTTACTTCAAAATATCGAAGGAATATTTTAGAATATTTTCAACAATATCAAAAGCTTCCACAGTAGCGACGAATAATAGCAATGAATAGTACCTACTTATTTTAATTAAATTTAATTAAACTTAATTATATGGGAATTTTTAACCACAGTTTAATTATAGGGTATATACTAATTCGTAGAAATAAAATATTCACATTTGCATATACACTCATAGAGCGGATCGATTTTAAATTCATTAAAAATGTTACCTATAAGATACCATTTAAATCAAGCACCTAAAAATGTGGTAATGCCGTTTCATTTGGTTAAATTTACGTGATTAATTATATCAGATATTCGAAGGTCGATGACAAAATAAGTATTTCCTCTGTACTTCTAAGATTCAAATTTATAAAATTGTTTCACAAAAACATGTGACCGAGGGTCGCTAACCGAAATTTGAAGGGATATATTTAAATAACAAACATAATTAAATCCAGTGTAATTTTTTCACATGTTTGAGGCACATACCAAGTAAAGATAGACATATTATACATAATTTCAGTTGTTGAACGCGAAAAATCTATGGAATTCAAATGAACCTGCACCAGGGACTTTCGGTTCACCATGTCTATTTAACATAAGTAAGGCAAATAGACATGATAACAGAAAAAAATTAGGTACGTACATACTTATAAAGGTTAAACATTATTTCTTGTACCTGTAACGGAAATCATCACGAGGAAACATGCACCTTACAGTTCACAATAATGATCTCCAAGGCATTCGCAATGAGATGATCTGTACTCGTCCAGCGTCGCACACTAAGGTCTTAGCCCTTCTGATTCTTGAATTTAATAGAGTTGCAGCAAAATTTTACCCGTTTTATTACAAAATTAGCGTCTTTATGTATTTTTCACTGAATGCCTGTCACGATAAAATAACATTTACATACCGGTCGACGTAAAATAGTATTGATTTGTGATGTACAGGAATAATAGGTGATCCAGATCCCTTACAGGGTAGGCAGCGATCACAGACATGTTGAGTTTCGTCTACATATACGCAAAAAAACGCAAAAGATGTAGAGTAGAATCTTTAGACATTATTCGATAATAAAACCTTTGTTATGAGTAATATTTGAGGCGCGTCTGATGTCTTATTATAAGCAGAAATCCACTAAAGTTTCATTACCACAATAATAACATTGTTAGCTATCTGGTGGTAATAATAATGTTATTTTTTGATGTTTATGACAGCCATAAAGCAAGCGGGTATGAAACCATAAACATTAATTTGGAAGCCAACCTCCAGACTATTTCAGGCATGTGTTTGTGACCTTCAATCCATTTGCCATATACTAACCTTTGGCCACTTTGTATAATCAAATTAATAGTGAACTATAAATACTGTCGTTAGGGTTGTCATGTTTAAAAACACATTTAAATAGTTCTAAATACAAATGGAAAAAGAAGTTACGTCTGCAATAGCTAATAAACAATAGCTAATACCATATAACATTTGTGCCCAGTTCATGGATATCGTATTGTTACTTTCGTATGAGTAACTAAGAATAAATTAACAACTCATCAACTTTCAGAAGTTGGCATTCTAGAAATACTACAAAAAACCATATTGTACAAGCAGATGAATAAGAAACTATCAAAGTTACCAGGTGTATTGTACATTCAATATAAGACGGAGGATGATTCAGTTTCTGCCGTAAAGCAAATGTTACTAAGACAATTTGGGTTTTGGTGTCAAGGGTATGGCTGCTAGCCCATGAATATACTAGAAGCAACCAACTCAGTCCTCGACATTAATAAGCTGTCTGTAAGAAACTTAATACATATTCTAACTAATAGTAACCGGACTAATGTAACCGTAGCTAAGGGTTTTATTCTTGCAGTCCTATGACTAATGAATACGAACTAACACGCTTGCTATGCATGCTTTTATTTGCTGCACGAACTAAACTAACAGACACGAGGCATCCTCTTCTTACAGTCGTATTCAAAGTTTACTTGTGACTGCCGCCTATACATTAGTGAATCTCCTGTAGTAGAGCTATGGAAGAGCTGCACGTGCATATAATTCGAGGTGTGGTTTGAAAGCAGGAACATTTTACCGATGTCTACACAAAACGTAATTACTAGCTGGAACAATTAAAATAGGTTGCCTGGCAACCCTGAGACTAGCCTGCAGTAAAAAGAGTATTGACTCGACGTAACTGAAGTTAAAACAGATAACGTGACTGATATATTAAATCATTTTACTGGGCTGGTAGTTTTAGTAAGTATTGAAATAATTTTGTGAATATGAGTTATTTGTATTGGCAAATCGTGATCAAGAGCAGACACGAAAAACATGATTAATAACCAATGGCAACAACACGATGTGTTATATGACTAAAAAAAAGTAACTTCACGCCTATAATCCCCGAAGGGGCAGGCAGAAGAGTGTAGTAGACTCCCATGTTTCATCAGTTACGTTTAAGTCCCATGGAATAGGTGGTGAGCCTATTGCCACAATTCCAGACTCCGAGTCACTACTAGAAATTCTAAATTAGAAAAATCCAATAGCACCCGACCCGGGATTTAAACCCATGACCTCCCGATCGCCAGTCGCGCTTGCAACCGCTCGGCCAACGGGGCAGTCGATATATAACTAAATGATATTTGCCTCAAACGGTAAGACATTTTCAATGACACTTGTTGCCAGATAAAATGTTGCCAGATATGTTGCGCCAGATAAATTCAAGGAGCAAAGCTATAAGCTCGTTGGTGTATAAGAAAAACAAGAAATAAAACCCGTTTTTCTACTTAATGTGTTATGGCTTAGCATGAAAATCAAAGGTGATCAAAGTCAAACAAATTAAAGTGGAGCGAATCAGACCGTCAATATTATGAGTGTCGTGTCTTAATTGCAGTAACACGATATCATACGGCACATATATAAAACTGAATCTGTAAATACTTGAACATTTAACGGTCAGAACGTGGTCAACGCAGTCAACGTGGTCGTTCTTGAAAAAAAAATTTTATTTATTTAATCATATTGAGTATTCAATAAATTTAGTAAAGGATTGCATATAATTAGAGATAGACAGGACGATTTTTATAATATGCAATGTTTTTAGGAATTTAGGAAATATATTGACACAAATCGAAATATTAAGGTATGACAAAAAATTTATCAACACCTATCGGTCAATTTTTTGGGTGGTAGATTGCCTGCTGTAAATGTTTATTACTAGCCGATTTTGTTTGATACTTTATGTAACAAAACTAATTAATTGTATATTCATTCATTAATAGCCTAATGAACCTCATCACTACCACAGTGCACTAAAGGAGCAAACCAATGTACACTCAGGCTGTATGTAGTTTCAGTGATGGACTTAAGCTTCCAAATTAATATCGTTGTGTATGTGCCTATCAATGACATATAATACTCCTGAACATAAATAAATAAACATGGCTTGTAAATAATTCTTAGGCTTTTCGACAATTAATAATAAAGGTATTTACAGTGCCACCTAGTTCTAATCTTAGCTAAACGAATTATAATCTCCGCTACTCGCCACTAGATGGCGTTGATTTGAAAATGCTTCCATTTGGTCTGAACTCATAGTGTATTAAAAAAACTTTTATTTTTGAAATATAAGTTATTCACATCATGGTTACTAAATGTATATTAAAGTATTTATATATAAATGAAGCATTTGTATCTACGTCAACTTCTTAGCCGCAGTCAATTTGTACAACAATGGGCTCCAAGATGGGTCAAATTGATTGCGTGATGATTGTTGATGAAGCAGAGCTACGTAGTAAGTACTCTCTGTTGGTGCCTTATTGACGGTCTAAAAATAGAAAGATTCAAATAGTCTAAACTGATTTCTCGTTCATGAATCAAGAATGTTAACATGTAGGTATTTGTTCATAACAAGATCCCAGTAGCTGTGTGCATGTCGTGGCTATTATCTGAAACGTTGTGTCTATTTTGTGATTTTTAAATAAATGTAAATTTGTGTTGCATTCGTTTTTTTAAGTATACACAGATCGATCTATAGTTATACAGAACCATTATATACCATTACTATAAACAATATTTGATTAGACCTATTTTCGAAGATGAAATGAAAATAATAAAGATGCGTTTACATTTTTTTTCATAATTGTAAATCTGGATTATTTATTTTTTCAGACTGGGAATGTAGGCGAGCGCGGTAAGATGTATGTAGGTTCCGCAGGTAATTTTAGTAATTACCCATCGACTTGTTTAGCATTAGTTTTGAAACTGTGTATATATTGGTAATTAGGTAAAAAAAAAAATCTCATGAATTATATTCCATTGTTTCCTGGTCTATATTAAGAAACGATGTTGGTGACGTATTAAATAAAATAAAGTTAAATAAAGCATAGAACATAGTGCCTACGTAAATAAATTATATGTCTTCAAGGGATTTATTTAAAAGAACGATTTATCCGTACAAAAATATTATTATCAATCAAACATCTATTGTTCTTTGTTGAAACGTGTTTTTTTAACATATTAGATAATTATTTATTTATAGACGAAAATACCAAATGTTATTATAAATTGTGGATATTTGAGGGAAACGTAATTACATAAATTAAAAATAAATAAATGATGATTTATAAAATATGTTTGTAGAACATCAATCAATGCACGCAAAAATAATCGATAGTAGCTATAATAATAGATAGCAAAATTAGTGCTTTTATTATTATCTTTAGACAACACTATTATTATTAGCGGAGGCATCGAATAACGACACTGGCCAAGTTATTGCGAAAATTCTATTATAATTATAAGTTTAACTCGTAGTCGAAAAATTACATTGTAATTATTCAAAGTTTTATATCGGTCAGAATCACTTGCTGTCAGTAACAGAAGTGATTGGCAACACAGGATCATATGTGGGGATCTCTTGCAAAATCGCCAAATTAAAAACCTCGAAAGATTACTATTACGTACATTTGCGTGGATCACCGGTCATTATTTCACCGGTGGACCGCCTCTCTGTAGGCTGGCAATCTACATAACACTAAAAGAAATGCGGAAACTTGCTTGTTATTTAAGGAAGTCCTTGTGAACACGTGTTACTTACTTTCTAGTTAGTAAACATTTCACTGATAGGGTAAACTTACATAGCTTTCTATACCTTTACAGATTACAAAGGTAGAGTATTTGCACAGTTAATCATTTTACTATAATAGAATCCATGTAAAATGGGTTGAGATCAATAGTTGCGGCGAATCTAGTAAGATTAAATATTAAAAGTGAATTTTCTTAAATTATTTTTATAAGAAAATGTGGCGAGCAGGGATATTGAAAACGTCGTAAGAAGAAACAGTGGTCCTAACTCGTTACTTCTTGGGTATGGAATTACATATAAAATACTTCCAACAAATTTCTATAATCTAATTAATTACTCAAAATCTACGACCCAAAATATGCCATAACTAAATTTTCCGCCAATTCGTTCTGAAAACAGTCTAGACTAAAGAGAATATAATGTATAGGACACTATGGTGATTGGAATAAAGTAAGCAATATTACAGCAATTGAAGTTCTAAGTCGTTAATTTTAATCATAGGAATCGGCAGTACCGAAACCTCGAATAGCTTATAGTGTAGAAGTGTTACTATAGAAACACTGATAAACATTCTCACGCTGAACGCTTCCGTTGACTGATTACATCACGTGCGAGATTTATTTCCAGCTTACTGAGCGTTACTCCTTACCTGTTACTACAACGGCTTACGGTACACCGGCGCCCTATTTTGTTGCATCACACCTATTTGATAAGCCACTGTGGGCAGTGTTCGGCGGTCCAATACAAAACATATGTAATGATCATCATCACATCAGTCTTTTGGCACAACACACGATCCTCCGTTCAGCCGCTACCACCCGCCTTTTCAGGCCTTTAGAACGTAATAATACTTGTCAAATGTATTATTCATTTGCTGTAATTTTTTCTGTGGCAACTCAACAACGTTAATATAATAGAACAATATTTATTGGAAGTAATCGTCCATAATGTGGTTAATACAATCTTACTAATAAAGTGTAAAACTTTATAAGTTTCTTCGTTTGGCTGATCATGAGTACATACACACAAGATTCCTTTGAGAATCACGAATGATAACCAAAATTTTCTACTTAGATAATAGGTAGCATGATAATAATTATAAGGTGACAATTATGCTTTTTATAAATTATTTATAATTTATAATTATTATTATTTTATAATTTGTAGAAGTAAACTAAACGCAATAACAATAATAAATATAAAATTCCACTATCTCTTGTTGGCACTTTCTGGTTTAAAGACAGATCAGCAAACAAAGCAGTTAATACGCTGCCATTTAAACGTAACCCATTTAGACATTCATGTAACTGTAATAGGTTTGAACCTAATCTCTAAAGGAATTCAGTCAATCCCATGGACATATTGCTAATGAATGTCCATTATACGAACAAATCTCGCTTAAGTATATGTAGGAGCGATATCGTACGTTCAATCTGGTCACGTCGACGGCTAGTTTGTCTGGCGCGCCGCTGTCAAGTCAATGTTAAGGTGGCTGTACACTTATACAGATTAGAAATGACTAACGTAATGAGCACACAACAATAATCATTTACGTTGGAAAGTTTCCTATAAGAATATTAAAATCGAAAGCGAAATAGGGTTTAGTCTGATATGATTGTCACAGATATTAAGTTGTTCTATTAAATCGATTTTGTGCAGATGTGGTTTACAAAATTGCTGGATTACTGACTAGCTGACTGAGTTTTTAAATATTTAAACTGACTTTCAACCATTAGTTTTATCTTCTTAATATCAGGCCTGTAATCCCCGAAGAGATAGAGTGAGGAGTGTAGTTACCCCCACGGTTCACTAGATACGTTTACGCCCAACCATGGAATAGATATTGATCCAGATTCCGAGCGACTTCTACTACAAAATGGTAGTTAGAAGAATCCAATTGCGGGATTCGAGCCTAGGAGCTCTCAGTCAGCAGTCGCGCTTTGCAACCACTCAACCAACGAGGTGGATATATTTCTACGTACTGTGGAAATGGCGCTTTACTCCATGTGCACACTGCTTGTAGTGAACGCTTAATCAGTAGTTAGCGGGTGTGGTGTTTCTATTTCGTAAAGTCACAACTCAATCACGAACGCGACCTACGACCCGTTTGAAAGTCCAGCGCTGATCATTTGATTACATCTATCCATACTAGTATTCTAAGGTGTGTGAAGTCGGCCAACCCGCGCTTAACCAACGTGGCACACTATGGCCGTGACCCTCCCATTATGAGAGGAGACCTATATGCCAACACTGGAGTGATAAAAGGATCGGAAATTGAGTATCATTACACTAGTATAACTCGTACCACCACCAGAATTATTGAGTTTTCCTAGCTTGATATATCCAGTAGCATTGACTTTGGTTCGCTGAATGGCAATAGGCTTGCCTTCTATTCCATGGTACGTATATATGTACATATGTATGTATAACATAACCGGAGAATCATGAGACTGTACTGCTCTCCTCTGCCTAGGCCTTCAGGGAAATAGAGGCGTAATGTTATGTGTGTGTGTCTTTTATAAGCGACGCGTAGAACCGTAAGTAATTACATATGTTCTTTATAAGGGTATTTTCCAAGACAGCGCTCCGACGACGACTTTGCCTTATTAATGAGGGTGTCTTATATAATACAGCTTTGAAAGATACGTGAGCGCCACTAGTCATTGTATTCAGACTAGACACTTGGAAACGAAGTGAAGCGTAAATGATAAGATAGTCTCCGACGTACATGATGGCTTGTACTGGAACCGTTTCGTCATTCGATATAATTATTAAACTGAAATTGGAGAGAGTAGAAAAAGCTACATTTTTATATTGACATATATTAGAATTGCTTTACAGCTTGGTTGTAGTATACTATTATATTTATAGCATTACTTTACGTTTATAATCCCCGAAGAGGTAGGCAGAGGAGTGTAGTACACTCCCACGTCACTAGTTACGTTTACGTCCCACGGAATAAGTGGTGAGTCTATTGCCGTATTTATAAACAAGTTATGTATTTATAAATTACTTAACAATTCAATGGTTAGAACATTGATTTTTCAATCTTATCTGAAATGAGATGGACTTGTGCGAGTACCTGATTGTATTTATTGACTGCAAATTGTTATACCTTTCCAATAACTGGTAGACTGTTTAAAATAACATCGCATCTGTGTTCAGAATACAAGGTAACAGTACCGAATTCCACATCATTTCATTCACATCGTACAAAATACGTATTTGGTCAGTAAATTAGCGCTTTATAGTGCGTATTATATCGTTAAATGGTACAGGCTCAGATAATTGAATACCCAAGGATTCTTCGAGTTGTTGGGGCAGATCAACAATTATAGGTTTGGCTCAGATGTGATCGTGAGACCAATAATTTTGTTTTTTATGTTGCGAAAACATCGAAAATTAAATCGGCCATGATTGAACTTCTCCATCACCAGTTACGTGCAAAATCAAACTTAAATCTTAAAATTTTAAGCGTTGACTACAAAACTTGGTGTCAATATAAGTAAGCTGAATCTTAGATGACATGTAGTCCTAGATAAAGTCTGCAAAATAAATAAATGCGATGATATCCAAAGACATATAATTCTGGTCTCGTACTCTTCACATCCAAACATTTTAAAAGTTGTACCTTTCGTTGACCATACACATAAATCTAACGAGACATTCGAGCATTAAGTCACAAGATTGATGCCTATCAATTTAGTCTGTGTCAGTGATTTTGTGCATTTACTTACTATCTATAAAACTTTATTGCATTTTATAGTTACAGGAGATCAATCATACCTAGAGAAATTTAATTTAAAATGTCACCATTTAATATTAAAGTTTTGACAATTACATGTAAACATAATACTTTAAATAAAATTTAAATTTAAATGATCTAAATATACATGAGCATGACAACGAATCGAATTGAAAAAAGTCCTTTCAAAGTTATCAGCTTTCGACGGCTAATTAATCGTTAAGGCTGAATAATATACTGTGTTTCAAGAATTTAGATAATATGCGCATGAATATTCATTACTTCGCGAGCGAGTTTTATTTACAGACACTCGCTTTTGACGATAATAAATAAATAGAAATCAATCGTTTAAAATTGTTAATGAAAGGCAATATGTCTATTGGTACATACAATTTGCAGAGTTAGTTGCAGACCCATTGCCTTGACGGCTGCGGTGACAGTACTGTCAGCTGACTAGTTGCTGCTGCCTCTTAGCCTTGTGGAGGTACTCCCGTATTGATATCGGTGTAATACATTTTTCATAAACAACGTGCGTTGGTTACAAGTATGAAATCAATATTTATATGCATTTGATAATTAAATAGAATGAAAATAGCTAAGGAACCATAGCTTCCAGTAATCACAATTCGTGTTTTTATTTACATAAAAATAATTAAATCTTTATAATATATCTTACCAGTTATAAGGCAAGATTTCTTTCAAAACGGATGAAACATATATTCTTGTTTAAATTGACTAAATAACTCGTACAGTTACATTTTACAAACACGCTGCATCACAAACAATTCTAAATACAATAGGATATAAGTGCTCTTAATGGAATAGAATAGTTATATAATGAATCGATAACAATATTATATACGAATATGAGTCATTGCTATATGAAACGAAAACTATTTGTATCGGTGCTATAAATAAACAACAGGCGGTCATCCTTAGATATTGATTATTGATTAGACAAATATTGATGTAACAATAAACCGATATTACAGTTTCGCAGTGTATGAGTCTACACCAGATTGTTTCAGAGTTAGATTTGCTCACAAACATAACAGGCTTTGATATGTTTCACAAAACCAGTATTATTCTGATGTGTGCCAGGATTCCGGCAAGCAGTTTATCAACAGTGCCTCAGCAATAGGTTAAACCTTACTTTAACCAGACGATGCAACAATACAATAACAGCAACGGTATTTAACCTGCAAATACCAAGGTCTTATCTGCGTGGGGAAAGGGGTATGTCCTTAACCTCTAGTAGTAATATCTTTATGGTACATGCCCAAAATTCGAGAAAAAAGAAGCAAGGCATCACATAGTAGCGAAGGAAAGCAAAAGTATCACGGTCAATTTGACAGACTGTATGAAAGCCTTAATGTTCCTCTATGATTACTAATAGACATCAAGCAAGTTTTTGGTAACAGGGTAGGAGATTTCGTATGCTCTAAATGATACTATAGAGATCGCCGAGGCATCTAGATTTCATCACAATGTTTTCTATCGCCTCAGTTACGAATCATATTTAATTTCAAACACGCAAAACTTTGTATAGACTGCCGTATGCTATTATTTGAAAAGCAGACCCCCGGAACTGTGTGCTGAAATGTAAAACCACTAAACAATCATTGCCGAACCACGTAAGTGCAAAGAAAAGTTAAAATGATAAGGTTAGTATACAATAAGATAAAAAAGGATTACCATTTTTTTACTTCATCTAAGACTAATGCAACACAAGCTCGTATTTGGCCACCCAGAAGACGCGGTGTAATAAACTCAAAGAGATAAGACGAATAAATAATTTTTAAATAAATTAAACAATTATTTGCAAATAAAGTAGAACCACTTTACAGCGTTATTTGATCTAGTCTTAGGAACATCGAATCTGACGTTCTCTTGACGCTGGTGTGACGCTTACGTGATAGTTGAATTTTCACATACGCCTATTTACCTCTAGATTGTCATTGTAATTCTTTTATTCGATTTACAAAAGATATAATAGACAATTTTGGTCGTATTTGCGGTTAGTTTTTTACACTTAACGGTTGGTTTTAAATAACAATGTACGAATAGATACATTATTTTTAGCAAAAAATGTGTTACATTCGAATGAATATAAAATTTATGGTTCACTAAATTGTACTTATGTTTGCAAATGACACATTGTGATAAAAAGCAGTAAGTAGAATAAAGAGGTACAAAGTAAAGAATTCATTCATTTACATTTTTATTAGGAGACTTCGGCATGGAAACCGATTTCAAATGGTAGGTACTCAATGTAGAAACCAGAAATTTCTGTAATGACACGGGCAAGTGTTATAACTGAATGCAGTCGACTGATACAGTAAAAGCGGTCTTTCATACTGTACGTGCACATATTGGGTATCTCTCGGCGATACGAACTTTAACATAACACGAACCAGTCGGCAGTTTATCTGCATGCACTTGCAATTTATAACGTTGTTAAACTCAATAAATGTTTCTACTTCATTATCCGACAATATTTACCTAAGCATTCGTGTAGGTTTTACCATAAAATTATTGCCTCATCTTCGGCTGATTGAAATTGCGCTGTTACAAAACATATTGGGATAAAAATATCATATTTACCTTTCCATTTAATGCAACTTAGAATAAATAATTCCAAAACTTTTGTTATTATACAACAGGAACTTCGTACCAATATGAGGCTGAAAAAATAGCTGAAAATCGCAACTTACATGTAGAAAGTTCTAGCACTAAAATTCGAAAGTCATGAGGCTGTACGTCACATTTTACATAACGATTGTATTCCTATCCGACATTCACACGTAACGTAAATGACTAACTTGTAAATTACCATCTTAATACTTCCAAGGCTTATGTGCATTTTAGATTAATTGTACCGTAAAAATTATCTAAGCCATTACTTAAAATAGACGCCGACGTCCTTGCGAACCCTCGAAATTTCTTTTCGACTGATAAAATTTTACGACTTCATAAACACGTTTATGTTTTCCGCTGATGCGAGCAATCAACTTTCAGTCACGAACTTTTTATATCCTCATAATATGTCCCTCACATTATGGCACTTAGTCGGTATCTCTCGTTTTTGCTGCTGCACCAAAATCCGAGTCTCGGATTCTACAATGTAAAATGAGTGGACGGCGCCTATTTACTCACGTAATTCGATCTTTGTCGATAAAACCATAGACGAAAGTTTTAATGATACTACAATATTGAAAGGGGAGGAAGAGGTTTATAATACTTTTTATGGGAAAACAGTTCATACGAGAAGGCAGTTTAGTTCAGAAACCAGATTACATGTACATCTGCAATCTGCCCACAGCAGAACTACAGGACTGCAAAGTTTTTAGCAGTTAGTATTAACAACGCGATTACCTTCAACGAGACCTTAAAAGGAACACTTCAGTCAGAATTAAGTAGAAATACAGTTAGTACTAGAAGCTATTATATTTTATGTTAAACTTACAGATAGAAATGATCGCTTGTAGTTCAGCTCAGACGAGTGCAATCATTGCAGATTTTCAAATCGTAACAAACATAACCTATTGCCTAAAATACAATTGCTTCGTTATAGAAATACGACATTGTAACATTTTATACTGATAAGGCAGAGTATTTCCTCCAAGCTTGATGTTGCCTGGAGATTACACCACCACGATATCAAATGCAGATTAGCAGCGATACGGGTAGTTGTTTACCTCTATTCGTGTGGGAGGTTCTTGAACCTTCCACGGTGGCTCTTCCCCTTTATTATGATTATTTAATGGTAGATAGGTATTGGAAAAAACTAATGTTCTCAACCCTCTCCGCGCTGTTTCTACTAAAGGCCAACTTTTCAAAAGCCAATCGCGATCAATATTGCTAAGTCTTATGTTCAGGAACAAAGAAACAAAAAACGATAACCGTTAGCTATGTTTATTAATAATATGCTAGTGTTAAATCAATTTGTCTGAAACAATTGTAAGCAGATCAAACATGGATATATTTATAATATACATTGACAAAAAATTTGAGATATTGCACCAATAAATTTCTTTCGATACTTAAAGCGTAATGAACAAGTTAAGTAAAGAACTATATTTTTTCCAAATGTAACATTAATTCGCAAAGCAGCCCATTAAAATTTCAGACCACCAAATGAGAGCAGCACGCAATAATGACCGCAGTCGTATATTACGAGTCATTGCTGAAATGTATGCTGGGTGTCGATAAATATTGAGTACCGCAAAACATACAATTGTTTTATTGAATTCCTTCATTATGTTACGACGTTTCCTTTGATTAAGGTGCAGTGCTGACGGTATAGTGCGAAAAAACTTTCAGATTCGCCTGTTAGCTGATAAGATATTAATGAGGTCATTTAATTGGGGTGTCCTGTGGTAATAAATTCATAAATTACTGAAAACACTAATTTCTTTTTTATTAGAGTTTTAATAGAATACAATATTACTGTCATATAACAATAATAACAATTAGAACATCGAGGCACCTAATTTATATCGAGCCCTAATTTGAAATCATCCTACTTTAACTTAAGCCACTAATAAATAATAAAAACACTACAAAATGATAAAATAATATTGAAATATGCGGTCCTAATATTTTGATAGTTTATCATGGTGTACGGCTTAAATGTATTCAAACAGTAAAATACATTCAAATATGGATTTTCCCAATGAAAATTCCATACCGAACTATCCCGAAAGAATGCATATACATTATGGTGACAATTGTAACATGGACGAGTGGCGACCAAGTCACAAGTGCACCGTTATTGACGTCACGTGGCTGGCGTGATCAACTGATACATTGGCCTTTACTGACATCGACTGTCAACTGAAGTGGATCTCGAATTACTTGCGAAATAAAACAGTTTTAATATGCCCGTTTGAGCTTCCATGCTGTCATGTGAGTAATTTAACTTTTTTACAGTTTAAATGTATGCCTGACCGATACACCGACGTATTGTATTAAATAGCTACATATTTTGTTTTTACAGATTCTTACTACTTATATATGAGTACGTACACGTGTAGTAGTTTCGTTTTCAGTTTTCTACATTATGGATATGAGATTCGAATCCTTGGCATAAGCCTTTTATTGTAAAAAATGCATTCATTTAACACCACTTGTCATTAAGCTAATGTAAAGAAACTCGAGGAAACACTCTCATACAACCAAAATACTCTTAACATCATAATACTTCGTAATACTGAATATAAAAGCTTTAAGCAGAGGATAACATGCACTAGGTAGAGTTATCGTTCAAACATATCTTCTTATATACATATCTCAAAGTACTGTAAGGCATGTGACTGGTAGCCCGCGCTTGACCAGCTTTTAAGTTACTAAATAACAAAGTAAATACCATAGAAACATGTTATTATAAAGGTCAATAATTTTTGCAGTACATTTGTGTTGAAGGTTAAACGCCGGAATTCATTACCGTGTGTATATGTCTCAAATAGATAAGATGCCAATGCCTTCAAAATGTACTAGTTGCAAGAATGTCGATTACCGTTGTTCAGTGTTAATACGAGTATTGTTTCAAGCAAGCTGATAACAAGCAAATGTCAGTTATTTGCACAAGACACGTTTTGTAAATGATATTCTATTTTTAACATTTTTCGCGGCATTAATTTTTAGAATAAATTCAATCACCAATTCTGGTTTGCGTGGTTTGAATCGAGTAGTTAATTTTGAACGTTATAAATGTATCTACAGCATTAAATATTTATTTATTGATAGAGAGATTAGATTTATTTTTTAAGTCTAATTTAAATTCGGAAATTGTTTTGCGTTCGGATTTTCTACAATTAATTAAGGTTCTGAGTAATAATATACATTTACACAGTACTTAATTTTAAATGTGTTATTATTAGTCAAAGAGTAATTATAGTACTAATACATCGTACTCAAATGTTGTAAAAACGAGTTCATCGATTGGATATATATGTTTGGAAAAGGAATCTTATAAATGAACTAATTTAGCCCTAAGATTTTTAGTCTCCGATACTAAAATGCGACACTTCGGTCTGCCCTGCACCACCTCCAACCAGTTCTCAATCTAGAGTCTACGCAAGTCACTTAAGTCTTTAAATTAATGCAAGATAAACATTTGCGCATTATGACACAGTATAAACATTTTTTGCATTTTCGTTTTTATCTGTTTTGCCACCATACAGCGCATTTCCAATGGACGGCTTACAAAAACCGTCATAAACAATTTTCAATAATGATCTAACACGTAGCAGGAAGTGGCCAGCGCCACAGAGCACTTCCGAAACGACATAACTCCATTTATTGACCACCGCACTCGTGGCTATAACGTCACGCAGATAGCAAAACTGCAATGGTCATTATATCTCTTGTGTATTGTGTAGCGATAAAACACGAACGGATGAGAAAAAACTGCCTACAATAGCCTAGATTTAGTCATATTTATGTCTCATGTCCTTGCCGTTTTGTTTTCTTTATAAATATTTTTATATAGGTACACCCGTCAATTGAGGATTTGTACAAAATGTATTTCTTTTTTGTTTTACTTTCTTCTGTCTATATCTCATAATCTTTGTCTTTTTTTAAATTCATTTTAGAGAGAGTTAAGGGTGACTGATTAATTATTTAAAAATTCTATATTTTCAGATTGCTTATTATTTGCTAATTATTTTACCCCCACCGATAATAATAAAGTAGCATGTAATTTAAAACACATCGTTTTATGTAAAAATGTTTGTCCCTTATTAAATTTTATTAATACTACGATGACGATATTTTTTTATTAGGTACATTAGAACTGTAACAATACTTACCATAGAATATTTCAAGTTCATACTGGAAGATGTTAGTACAACAATGGAAAGGTGAAACCATCGCCTGCATTCCATCATCTTATTGACTAAATACACCTTAGCAGCTAAAAGCGTAAACTTTGGTATCGCAAGGTTTTGAAAATCATGGCAACATTTCAAAAACTTAGAATACAAGTTAAAATGTTGCTAACGTAATTATACATATTTATGTTAAATAGACTACAATTTTTCAAAACGACAATACGAGTTTCAATAGTATTTTAGGTGTGAAATGACTCAGCTAGGATTTTAGTGGTAGCCATTAGGTTGGATTACAAGCCAGGTCTGCCCCAGCGGGGAGAAAAGTTGGCATCAGTGCCAAAAGAGAGTAGCAGGTTTACATAAATTACTTTATTTTGACTACTTACGTCAAGATTATACACTGACTGATGAAATGCTTAGGACTATGTCGAAATTTAAAATTTTACGCGCAGGTTGATCGCCTTAGTATTATAGATGTAACAAAGATGCCTTGTGTAAAAGAGAGTATTAGTGTAAAAATGAGGAAAACCATGCTCCAATTGTTCAAGGGTGTAAAAAGAACTGCAAAGGAAAAAATGAACAACAGATACACAAAACGGGCGTTGATACCAGTACCGATGGAGTCCAAGATTCTTGGCCAAGAATCTTGACCAAATGGATGAGACACTGCCTGAACGAGAATCAAATGTTTCCCAAAATCGGAAAATACATTAGGTTAGAGATATTTGGCGCGCTGTGATCTCTGACTAACCCGTAAGGGACGTGGAGTGACAATAAATAACATCATTAGTCATACAATTCTGTAAAGAAATTTTTCGCAGAGAACCGTATAGTATATTGTAACTGTTAGTATAATTAATGCTACTCATAAAGACTACTTTTTGTTTGGGAAACAAAAAAGAGGCAAATTTCGTGCAAGTTTTACTTTATGGCCTTAGCTTCGTGTATTGCGGGCATAACATTAAGGAATGTTGTTACCGTGTCTAATACGGCCGGAGAAATTGTTTGAATTCCGTCCATTAAATATGGAGTTACATATAACGTAATTGGTAAAAATGTCATAAAAATTGCCATGTTAATGAGATAGTGGTTCAAAAGGACTTATTTGGCGACGAAGCAAAAAATTATTGGTCTAACGTATTTTTAGGTGCGTTTTAAATATTCGAAAACTGTCAATGAAGCTCATGTTTCTTTTTATTTTGTTTTTTGGGCAAATTCCAATGGTTTCTAAAATGAATATTATTTTTGGTTTTATATAGTATATTTGTATATTTGGTATATGTCTTATTTTTTGGTATTTCCTAACAAATAGCAGAAAGTAACCGAAACCTAAGTACAGAAATGTTATAACTCAAATCGCCAAATCAGTTCCTGTCCACCCGTCATTAAAAATCATAAAATTTATAGGTTGCCAAATAAGAATTCCAATGTGTCTGTTAAATCGATCGTAAAAGGGATACATTTCTTTTGTTTCGTTTCTGCAATAAATTTGTTGTAATCTTTTATCTCGAGGCGGGCTCTTCACCGAAAATAGTAAGACTGGTCGCGTTACAGCATCATTTGTTTGAGGGTTACAGTATATTTACGTAGGATGAACTTGAATGTGTATAATATAATGACCCTTTTTATATGGATGCAACACGTTACTAAAATTTTATTTTTGTTTAACAGAATTTCTTTATAAAAGTGATATCACAATATTTTATCTCAGATTTCACTTCTTAAGCATATTTCATTCGGGTCTAATACAACGATTCAAAAGCGAAATCACGAAAGTATTTTACGTAATGAAAAAATACAGCTTGTACATGCACTAATCAATATTTATTTTAGTACATTTATAGCGACTGTTCAAATCAAAAGCAACATGACAATAAAGATAATGGACAAATTTAATTACAATACAAAAACTTTAATTTTCGATGAGATTAATTTAAAATTAAACTTTTGTCACAATCTGTTCTGAATTCTCCCTTGCAGAGATTTAATTACGTCCATTACTGTCAGAGTAACATACTTTTTCAGGTGCATTAAAAGGCGTAAAAAGGATTGTTGCCGACAAAGGAGATAAAAGTAATAATCATCAAATATTTTTGACAAGTAAAGGTAATGTATCCGCCTCCTTATTCAAGACTTAATAACTTTCTCGTTTTACGTATACTAAAGAATTAATATTATTATTTTTAACAAATTTGATAGCTATTCGAATTGTAAGTACCTACTGTATTTTGACACTCAGTACTGGTAGTCAAATTTTCTTGAACTCCCATATGACATTGCCCAAGAATGGACAGACTTTGTCCTTTTTTTCTTATCAGGCGTTTGACATTAATAAATAAAATCTATATATCAACTAATAAATAATTAAATGTAACGCTCCAATTTCTTCAGAAATATTTTCGGTTCAAGAATATAAAAGTATTACTCACTTGTCACGTACGAAGTGTATTATAATATTATGTCTATACAACATTTCCTTCAAATTAAACTCTACGTATGTACAGTAAGTCAATCGTTATAAAAACCCAGCTAGCTTTGAAATGAGCAAGGCCGATGTTATTTAGCAAACATCTAATTGGTCTAGATATAACAAACTGGTTTAATTTCTTTTGCAACGGTCAATACTATTAGTGGCCAGGAAAGGACTTACTGGTACAACTGTGATGACTTAAAATATCAGCAACATCTGTACTCGTATGATTAGCAAATAAAATTATCAAGTCCTTGCCGTTGAAACTAATAAAGTTCAATTTTCAAAATCCTTTTAGGCTCCAACAATATTTGTCGAACTAATTCATCTAAGAACTACTACTCACTACTTAAAAGTTCTACTAGAAAATGTAATAAAAATTTAAAAATACGCAACCCGAGAAACGAACCCAAGACCTTTCGATCAGAAGTTGCGATTGCAACCACTCAGCCAACGAGGCAGTCGTTAAACCAAAACGATATCATATTTATCAAAAATATGCATATTATCTCTAACTTTATATAGGGTTTTACAATAGGGACGGGTTGATTTTGACAGCTCGTGGCGGACATATGGTTTCTTTTACTTTACTAAAGACAAATAGGTCACTAAAGACAAATCATCATGGCTAGTTACAGCGTCGAGCAGCACGTGCAATGGATAAAACTTTATTATCAAAATGGGTGTTCTCTAGTAGCAACGTTTTTATGGGGTACATGGTCGTCCTTCCAAGTCG
>DWJK01000380.1:0-22971 GCA_018248815.1 Croniades pieria auraria
TTTGAACCCAGGATCTCTCGATCGGCAGTCGCACCTGCAACTACTCGACCAACGAGGCAGGCAGCATTTCATGGTATTTATTACAATATATAAATTTGCGTAAACTCGATGTGCGTGTGCGCGTGCTTATGTACGTGCGTTCGTGCGTGCATGTGCGTATATGTGCGCGTGCGCGTGTCCGTGTGCATGCGTGTGTGAACGTGTTGGGGTGCGTGCGTGTGAGTGTGTGCGACTGGCCTGGCGAGGTCGAGCGCGGGGTCGTTGAGCGCGGCGGCGGAGTTGCAGTACTCGCGCGCGGCGTCGAGCGCCAAGCGCGCGGCGCGTCCGCCGGCCAGCGCCGCCAACACGCTACCCGCCAGCCGCACCGAGCTCGCCTCGCCTGACGTCATCAGCGCCAGCGCGTATATCTGCACCGGACAGGCCATTTTATACCCTACACTAAGTGATTGCTTTTTATTGCGATTAATATGCATGACGGTCAGAGTAATAGAATGATTTTTAAATAACACGATTTGTTATTTAAAGATTAATAAATTAAAAAAAAATATTTATTTAATACTTTTTTGCGTCCGTTGTCGTCGATGTAATGTCAATTATCGTCATTATCAATCCTTCTGTTGTTCCAACGTTTGACCTAAGTTTCCTTTCAGAACAAACAGTTTTAATTCTACCGCGCTTGCTAAGTGGGTGTTAGCAAACATTACATGCCGTAGAGAATAGTATGGAGAATTATACCTTCAGCTACACAAAACTACATGAAATTTAGTGAAATTAGGAGAAGATTTTATTAAAATTTTATTATTTCACAAATTTAAACAAAAAATTTACCCACCTCATAACACTTCTCTACGGACACACATTCAAATATTATAGATTGCAGTTCGAGCATATCCTTCAGTAGATCCTCCCAGTCTTGTTGCGTAGGCTTTTCTTTCCTGCAGGGAAAATTTTCTTTAATGTTTAGTTCTGAACTAAGAATTTTTTCTTATTATATTTTTCGATATAATAAGTGCAAAACTGTTGAATGCACATAAATATGTTAGTTCTGTTTAATTATTAATATTTATTTTCTTGTTAATTATTAATGTATTTCTTTCTATCTTCTTATTAATAACCGTCATCCCGATATTCACCCTCTTCCATCCGCATATTTAATAACCCAATTCGACATCCTTTTTTATTAAATTTCTTTCTTTATTGATAAAGTGAAACACGATAAAGAAATATATTATATTAACGTATGATATAACTACAATACATGTTAACCGAGTACCAAGAAAGTGTCATTTAAGTAGTTATTAATTCAACTATGATTAACCAGTTACTCGTAACACAATAAAGGGTATCAAGGCCATATCGCCAAAAACAATGTAAAAATGAATGATGAACGGTAAACGGTTCTTATTGGTAACACAATAGAGGGTATCGAAAAAATAATGTAAAAATGAACGTTGAACGGTGAACGGTTACGATACCCCATGGCAAGCGAGCGCGCGAGCGCGGTGAGCAGGTGCGCGGCGTGCGCAGCGCTGCGGGCGCGCTCGCGCAGCGCCGCCAGCGCCACGCGCACGCCGCGCCACGCCAGCCGCGAGCTGCCCGCCACCAGCCGCTCCAGCTCGCCCACGCGTCGCACCGCCGCCGACACGCTCTCCGCGCCCTCCGCGCCCTCCACGCCCTCCTCGCTGCGCACACGGACGCCACATTGTTTTACCAGTCTCACATACCACTTAACTATATCATACCAACATATTGATGAGAGCGAACCAAATAAAAAATTTGAATAACTTCGAATAAATACAATAAAGGCTCCTTATTCACGGTTTCCTTATTAGCGTTTTCAATACGTATTCGCGGGTGAAAAAAGTGCAACCCAGTTCCTGCAGTCGCGGCTAAAAATCTCTTATTCGCGGATGCAATCGGTAAACATAAAAAAAATCGGTATCTTTTACTAACGCGTCGGTATCCTTTGAGTACGGCGGGCACGTGCCGAGGCGGTTTTTATAAAGGATGTAAACGAATGAACTAATATCAAACTAAAACAAATTTTACTACTACTAGTCTAAAGGTAATTATCAAATGTCGCCGCCACGATTTCGCGACTGAAGAAGAGACTTCAACGAGCAGTGATAACATGACCTTGAATTTACAAAACTTGAGTGAAGGCATGAGAATTTCTAATGAACTCTGTGATTATTTTATGAAAATTGATCCATGTATAGAAAGGAGCCTTGTTTTTAAAAGGCAAAGTTTTTAGTGCTACGTCTGAATATCAATCTCAATTTAAACATCTTTGAAAAGTGGCGAAGCAAGAAAAAATTACAAAATTCTTTAAACTTTTGCTTAAAATTGACAATAAAGATTGATTTTAATTGCTAATTTATCAATAAATTCACCTTGTTTTAACATACATATTGTTTTTTTTTGAAACCTTGGAACGTATCCCCCATGATTTTATACTAATTACCATTCTATATTCGCGGTTTCTGTATTCGCGGCATATTTATGGAACGTATCCCTCGCGAATAAGGAGCTTTTACTGTCATCATCATCATCATCATCATTTCAGCCACAGGACGTCCACTGCTGAACATAGGCCTCTGCTTTTACTGTACTGTAATAATTTCGAATACTGATATACTGAAACAAAAGTACTTGATTCGACAGGTTCGCATATTACGGAACAATTCTGTTTTACGAGAACTAAAACTATAATCTAACATTTACAATTTTGCAACGTTAGCAGGTAACACTTGTGCATTTTAAAGCAATACACTTAGGGAACTCATCGACAATGATCATACCTTCCGTCCATTAGTGACCATTGTTTCCTATAATTTAATTTAGCAATTCTCTATGAAACAAAAACCATATAAGACTTCGTCTCAGCCTACATAAGAGAGTATTAAAAATTAATTCTCATCAACATCCTTTTAAATAGTAAAATTGTTTTATTTAGTTAACGTAATTGAGTTACAAACTGCACGATCTTATCATTAAACCTATTGAACGCTAATTGACGGCTACTGCAGCGGACCTCTCCTTGAGTATCGTGTTGAGCAGCTCGCAGGCCAGGTCCAGCTGGTCGGTGCCGGAGTACGCGAGTAGACACTTCTCCACCAGCTCCAGCTGCGTCTCGATGCTCATTCCGAACTCGTCCTTGGCTTGAATCACCTGATATAAAAAAATGGGTTTTTCCATTGGTCGTGAAAACCCACTATCACCTATTATTTTATTGATACTTTATTTTTATAATATCACATCTATAATTCTCCGACTCGAAAAGGGAAGTGTACTTTTCCCACATTTTATTATTTATGTTGTAGGTGCGTCTCTTATAAGACAGGGTGAGAATACTGACATGTTGTGGGAATAAACCCGATTTCGTGTTATTACCGGGATCTTCAAATTAAAAATTACCCGACACGGGAATCGAATCCCGGGACCTCTCGATCAGCAGACACTCTTACAACCACTCGACCAAAAATATACTTCATTGTCATTTGCTTTATTTATTTTTTGATATTTACATTATTAATTAATCTATAATTTATTTATTCACTTTCTACATAGAAAAAAATGTAGTTTACCAGCAAAATGTACGTCAAATCGTCAACACTGAGGCCCATGAGGTACTCGGTGAGCTGCGAGATGCACGCGTCCTCCTCCGCCGAGAACTGTTCGTAGCGCCGCAGAAAAGGCAGCACGTACTGCTTCAGATCCGCCACGAACGTGGCCGGCGTCGACTGCGGGCGTGCACGTCGTGATAAATATCGTGTCGAGAAATGAAATAGTTTTACTATTAAAATGAAATATTGTATAAAATAGCCTTTTGATCACATTTCCACCGAACAATTTATTTAGTTTTTTGTCTCTTTTTGTACTTAAGTTTAGACGAGGAAGTCGGAGAGGTAACGATCAAAACCCACCATCGACATGAGCAGGTTGCAGGTGTCGATAACGGAGAGCTTCTCGATGGCGGCGAGAGAGACGTGCTCGAGGTTGACGTCGTAGACGAGCGTGTCGAGCGTGAGCAGGTGGAAGGTGAGGCGCTCGAGGCCGCGCACGCCGCCCGCCGCCGCCAGCCGCAGCAGCGCCAGCGCGTGCGACGCCAGGCCGCTGCGCGCCTCCACCGCGCGCGCGCGCCGCTCGTACCACGCGCCCACGTCGCCGCCCTGCCCGCCCGCCCCGCCCGCCCCGCCCGCCCCGCCTGCGCGCTCCGCCGCGCCCTCGCCCTCCGTTCCGCCGACGATGCTCGCCGCCTCTGTATCCGGCGACGTGTCCTCCGACCAATTCGAGCTCCAAATCGATCTGTAAATTCACAATCCATTAAGTAATCGTAGGATTATTTAATAATAATGATAATTCCATTATATAATCGTTTCCGATAGCTTAAGACCTTTGGAGTAGCGCCGATTAGAGGATGCTTCAATCGGCGGATGAATGATAGAATAATTGGCATGAGTATTATGCTAATTATCATTTCCAACAGCAAAAAAATAAGCTCTCGCGTAAATAAAATAAATGAATACGTACCTGAATATTTCCTTCTTGCACCAGTCGTTCTCGTCCTCGGTAGGTTTGACCTTGATGGGCGACTTCTTTTCGAACCAGGCCTCCCCCTGCACGGTGGGCAGCAAGTGCTGGTACTTGAGGGGGTCTATCGTCTCGGGAATACTGTCCAGAACCGTCAGCTGCATTGCGATTGTTTTCAAATTAGGCCACAGGCAGGTGAGCGCTTGTATTCGGCCCTCTTTAGCGATTTCACTGGCACTGTGCACTAAGTTATTGCTTCGGAGCCGGTGGTATTCGTCCTTCGTGTACGTCGATTTTTCTGCCCGTAGTATCGCCTAAAGAAATGATTAAAAATCAAAAAATAAATTATTATTACCTTAACGATATAGAGCCCAATCTCCTGCTCTACGGCTCTAGGTAATGGGTTCAAATCCTGACGCGCGCCTCTTTCTTTAAATTAATCTTATTAAAATAAATGTTCTGCATTCTACGATGATTATGAGTAAACGCGAATCAAGTTTAAAAAAAGTTAAGTACTATGTTACTAAGAATTGATATAAAAAATACTGACCTCGTAGAGAGCGAGCCGCTGCCGGTAGAACAGCATGACGTGGCGGCAGCGCAGCAGCTCGCTCGTGTACGCGTTCAGGTCGCTCAGAGTGATGTAGTCGAAGGATTTCTCTTCGCCCTCCTCGCAGTCTTTGTTGATTTCTGCAAAACATCACAATTATTTAAACACATTGGGTGTCATATTCATTATTCATCACACTCTTTGTTGATTTCTGCGAAATACTACCATTATTTATTAAATAAGTATGGATGTCCATCGATAGGTTACATATGCGGTGTAGAGATTTCAAGCGCATGGACAGAATAACATATTGACATCTTGGAAAAAGTACGCCATAGATGGAGCCAGATAGAAGAATGCTGGTGAGGAGATCATAGCCGACAAAGTATTGTACCATTAACGGAAGGAAGAATATCGAGCTCAGTAGCGTGCTATTGGAGAGGCCTATGTCCAGCAGCAGACGGGAGTAGGCTGATGATAAAAGGAAGAAAAATATTTAGCACGAATAACAGGCAAATAGGACTAGGATAGGTCACTTATGAAGTTTTCTAACACTACATGAGTGCCCAATATGGTGCTGGATTTGAAGGAGAGCTCTCTTTGCGTTTTTCTTGAACAGTCTGATGTACTCCGAATAAATGTCGGGTACATATGATAGGATAACTATGGAAAATTAAGTATATCTTACCTTCGAGGATCTGTTCATTTGTGAGGTTGAGGCCGAATTGGAGCAGTTCATTAGCGGCGGGCAGGCTCTCGGGCAGCCGGTCCACGCACTGGTGCACCGCCCAGATCTTCTTCGTCACTTTACTCTGGGAGCGTACCATATTTTTAATTATACGTAGGTCAATAAAGGTTTGGAGGTCCTTTCAAATGGACCGGCTAGGAGAGCCTGGCTATTTACTGAATTTTAAGACACTTATTATAGATGTGTAACGTAACGTTGTAACATCGCACTTCGAAGGCGTAGGTAGAGGATTATAGTACACTCCCACGATTCACTAGTTACGTCATTCGTCCCATGGAATAGACGGTGAGCCTATTGTCACGGGCACAGGTCTAGACTCTAAAATCTAAATTAGAAAATTCAATAGCACTCGACGCGGGATCGAACCCGGGACTTCTCGATCGGCAGTCGCGTTTTGCAATTACTCGACCAACGAGACAGGTCAGTGCTTGTAACGCTTCTTTATAGCTGTGTAATAATAATAAGCGAGTGCGCACCAGGTAGTCGCGGATGGCAGCGGCGCCCACGGGGTGCTTGCGCCACTGCTGCTGGTACACGCGGTCGCGGTCCAGCGCGTGCGCGCCCGCCAGCGCCAGCGCCTCCGCGTAGCGCCCGCCCTCGATCTGCGCCCGCAACACACTTTCACGGCTCGAGCCTCGCGACACCGTCCTTACATCTATATGTAACCTACAAATCTTGTAACGAAATAGGCATTCGTGGAATTCCTTAAACATTGGAATTGAACGTTGGCAACATCGATAATAATAAAAATAAAGTATATATATTTATGGACATAGAAAATAAATGAAAAAAAGTAACAGTCGGAAACTAAAATTTTAAAAATATATGCCCAAGAGAAGTCGCCTCAGCTTCGATAGCTGATGGTGACAAATGGACCCAATGAACGTCGTAAACGTCGATTGAACGTTGTGAATATGGTGGCTTAAACGAAGTCAAAAACTCAATCGAACAGTCTTGCTTTCGCATTTAATAACGGATAGGAGTGTCCAGGTAAAGTAAGATGAAGAAAATCCCTGCATACACTATACTTTAAAATATTTTAAAAGAACCATACTAAGTCCTGAGGCCGCTTGCTCTACGTGTGAGTTACGGACAGGAATTATGATGAAAAGCGCATTGAGACCGGCTGACGATGTGACGAATCGTACTAAAAGAAAAAAAAAACGGATAGAGGTGTTTGGAGTTGGGGAGGAGTGGTAAGTGAATGGAAGGTGTGAGGAGCGGGCGGGAGGACGGGGGTGTGTGTGTTAATGACCTGTCGTGCGAAGAGGTCGGCGGGCGTGGTGCTGCGCACGGCCAGCAGGCGGTACACGCGCGCCACGACGGTGAGGCGGCGCGGGCGCGGCTGCAGCGCCTCCAGGTCGGTGAGCGCGTACAGCGCCGCGCGCAGCGCCCGCCGCGCCGCCTCCAGCGCGCCCTCCTCGCGCTCCTCCTCCGCGCCGCCCGCCTCCGTCTGCGCGCCGCCGTACACGGCATACCATCATACATACTCTATATCATCAATACGACGACTAGATTCGACGGTGTGAATCAATTATTGGGACATATAATAATGCTTTTTTTGCTTGATTGAACATGTAGCAAAGTTTTATATTTAACGTTATATAATCACTACTACACATGAGCATATTCTACGATAAAAATTCTATTGTTATTGGCTTTCCAGTTTTGAAACGACAAACTCTATACTTGTGAACACGATTTGAACGATATCTTATTAAAAGCAATAGATTATATTCTGTAACATCCTACCGACATATTTGCTGAAGGTTTACATAATATTAAGATCAATAACGATCCACTAACGACTCAGAAAAAAATAATATAAATTAAAACCTCACCGATTCATCGCCAGCCGAGCGCTTGGCTGGCAATACGTTCGACTCACATTCCAAAGCCATGAACGCGCCATCGTAAGCGCGTGTAATCTGCAACACATAATTTATTTCATTACTACATATACAAAATATATGTCAGATTATATACACGTGATCAACAAACAAACATTTATCTTATATTGGACTTGAACCCATAGCCCCGACTCAACCGTTCCCTAATCCTAGATTTCCTGAAGCTAACCTGTGGCGCCCCCTGCAGGAACTCCGGGTGTTGTCCCAGTATATTTGTCATGTCCTCCGTCCTGCAGATGCTGACAGCGCCCGATTGTCGGGACAATATGATTTCCTGCAAAAATTCGTAATATTTTTTATGAGGCGCTACTTCATTATAATGTTCTATGTTATAATATCATTATAATGTTCTATGTTATATTATCATTATAATGTTCTATGATAATTGACATTATAATGTTCTATGATAATTGACATTATCAGAAAATAAATATGCAACCAACTCGTTAAATGGTTTTAGTGATACTTACGTCACAATTCTATAAATATGTCGTTTGGTGCAATACAATAATATACATTTACGAAATGTTAGATGGATGACCACAGAAAGTCCTTTATTGATATGTACCATGTATGAATTTACTGTATGGTGCATAAGTATTTTATGTGTATACGTGTCAGTTACGAGTACTAGACAGGGTAGATTGACAAATGATAATAAAGTCTTCTAACACAATGGATACGTTCCACTAAACGCCCGCAACGATTGTAACTCCCCCTCCCTGCATCGTTCCAGCGCTCACAACGCCACCAATAACATTCGCGTACAACACCCGCGGCCTTTTACGTTAGTAGAACGGCAATTTCAGCGGTCGTGGCCGAAGGCATTGTGGGCGTGGAACGATACGTAGCCAATACGAAGCAAGTGTTCAACGTTGAATTGCCGGACATGTATATTAAACAGGGTTCAGTTTTAGAAGCTTCGAGATTTCTTTTTTTATTAATGTGCCTACTGTTGGTAATATTCGATATTTCGTGTAATGCGTTACAAGTGATACGACGGAACAAAGAAAAAAAAAAAGCGCGCCATCGGCCCCCTTCAAGGGCTTTTTTCTGACGCGGATGGCGATCAATTGGCGTTAGTTTATGATGAGAATTTACATGAATTATAGATTATTCTATGATATATAACTATTGTACACTATAGCCTGCCTCTTTGGTCGAACGGTTGCAAGCGTGACTGCTGATCGGGAGGTCCTGGGTTTAAATCTCGGGTCGGGAATTGGATTATTCTAATTTAGAATTTCTAGTAGTGACTCGGAGTCTGGATCTGTGCTCGGTGTAGACCAATAGGCTCACCGCCTATTCCATGGGACTTAAACGTAACTGGTGAAAGGTGGAGTTTTCTACACTAATCTGCCTATCCCTTCGTGGATTACAGTCATATTGTTATATTTTTTTACGTTTTTGTAATAGTCATAGAATATTTTTGATCCCAAACTTTCTAAGCTGTTTTCTGAAAAAGATTGTTTTTGAGATAGTAGACTCTAGTGGCAAATGAACGAGTCCGTGCGTACCCGCTCGCTCCACCAGTTGACGTCGAGCGGCGCGTAGAGCGCTTCGCTGGCGGGTGGCGCGGCGGCGCGCAGCGGGTTGCGGCAGTCGTGCAGCGGCTGCTCGCGCAGACGGAAACGTCGCTGCAGCCGCAGCCGCGGCAGCGACCACAGCGTCACATCGCCGCTGCCGTGCACGCACACTAGCCACGAGTGCGCCGGCGACACCTCCAGGCGAATCACGAAGTCCTGATCACATATTACCATATTATAGGACTAGTAATCTAACCATGCAATAAAAGAAAAATATTAGTCAACTAACAAAGGTAAGTACAGACAAATAGCACCTTATGATTTTATTCTCGAAGTATAATTACTACATGACTTAGAACGCTAAATAAAGATAAACACCGTATTCTTAGCTGACACGAATGGTATGTAGAATTGGTAGGCGTTGTTGGCCAGCTGCCCCTCCAGCTCGTCCGACACCACGGACAGCTTGTAGTAGGGCTCGTCGTTCAGGACCCGCCACGCCGTCAATCCTGCGGTCAATGGCGACTCAGGGTCCTGGATATGAAAAGACTAGATTCATACAATATACCAAGTGGTTGATGAATGTAGAAGAAGCACATCAAGTCTGTTAGGACAGGGATATTTGATACTCTGTGCTCTTTGCCTGACCCATTAGGGGCCTTACATGATGAGTTAATAATAAGGTAGGAAACAATATAGAATAATGTGAACCTTGACTGCCCGGTGCGGCACGCCGGCCACGTAAAGCGTGTTGTGAGGCTCGCAGTATGCCACGGCGCCCACGCCGCCGGGGAAGCGGAACGAATGGTGCAGCTTGAAGCCGTCCGTCTGCGACACCAGGTAAGCGCGCAGCCGCCCGTCGAACGTCACTATCAACACCTCCCAGTTCCTGTGCACAGGTCAGAACAATTCATTATCACTTTATAAGATAATGCAGGACACACATACATTAAAACTTGAGGATTTATAACGATATGTTGGCATTTCACACATGTCAAGCCCATGATGTTACCATACAAAAAATCACTGTCACAATACAGGAAATATTGATTGAAACTTGTTGATTTTGAAATAAATACTCGAAATTCTTCATACACATGTAATTGGTGTTAGTAACACCATTCTATGTGCCATAACTTCAATGAATCAGGTCTGGCCAACAGTTGTAACAGTTGGAAGGATTCAATAACCCTTCTATTCATTTCCTTCAATTAATTATATCAGGCATTATTTTAAGGATGAGTATGTTTTATAACTAACGAAATTCCATACAATATTTATAGACTTTATACAGCATTTTCAAATTTAAAATATTCTTCATACCATGTAATTTTTATTTTAAATTTCACTTTGAGTGATCTGTGATTATGAAGAAATAGTAAAAAAAATAGGTTACACAAAAACATGGTAATCATAATATGTGTATACACACCATTTTGGGTCTTTAACTCTTAACGGCATAAATATGATATCAGCGACGGCATGTGTCGTGTCTGTGCACTCCAAACCACCAGGCCTTGAGCATTCCTAAAAAAGAGATATGAGTCTAAAAAACCTATATTTTTCTATTCATACACATGCTAACAAAAATATAATTGGAAACAATAATAAATAATCATTTTATATCCCACTATTGGGCACAAATGCTCAACAATAGGTCTACAACTGTGTGAGGCCAGGAACATACTATGTCAATGCTGTGCTATCACTAATCAGCTGAGATAATGGTTAATACCAATCACACTTATAAAATGTATATAAAATGTATATAAACCACCTTTGAGGCCTCCAAGAACCTTTAATGATAACCAACCACAATCAACACCTTAATGTGTCATGTCAAGCATGAACAAGGATCTCATATTAGTTGGAAACTGGTTGATAAATACACTTATAATCATATTTATAAACTCATGAAAAATTTTATAGTAAAGCTCATATGTTAATATATCAAACACAATTGTAACACATAATGTTCAATCAACAGGTTCATTTCTGGTTAGCAATATAGTGCTTTTCTTTAATTGTTGTAACATTATGTTAATTATAGATACTGTAAAGATCTATGTAAGGTTTCGCTAATTAGGGGTAAGCTATGTCCCATAATTAACTTCCAAAGTCAGTTCAATGGATGATGTGTTCTGATTTACAACTGTATTCTCTAAATATGATCGGTCAGTGGGTCATGGAATTTAAACAAAGAGTTTCTTGTTAAAAGTAGCAGGTCACAATTGCATGTGAACAGCTGAAGATCAAGCTCAGTGGTGTGCTATCAAAGACGCCTGTATTCAGCAGTGGATAGGAGTATGATGATGAAGATGATTCATTGTTACAGACACATATCATAACTTCTTAGTCTTTAATGTAAAGACCTTACATAGGATACATATCCTACAAATGAACTATGAGATGACATGGGATAGAAATAATAGAATTAGGAACAGTAAAAATAGAAAGTGGCTATCATTATCATGTCAGCCTTTTCCGTTCCACTGCTGGACAGAGGCCTTTCCCAAGGTGTACCACAACACTCAATCCTTCGCAGATCTCATCCAGCCACTATGAGCCGCCTTCTTTAGGTCATTGATTCAATGGGCCGGAGGACAACCCACAGTACACCTGCCAGTCCATGGTGTATATTCTAGAACTCGCCTGCTCCAACGATCGTCAATTTTATGACATATGTGCCAAGCCCACTGCCACTTTAATGTGCTAAACTCTTTTAGCTATGTCGGTTACCCTAGTTCTCTGCTGGATATCCTCATTTCGGATCTTATCCCACAGAGAAACACCAAGCATAGCTCTTTCCATAGCACATTGAGCTACCTTTAGCTTGTGTACTTGTCGCAATGTCAGGGTTTGTGTATCTGCAGTGTATGTCATAACTGGCAGGACACACTGAACAAAGACACTCTGGTCTTAAGGCACTGTGGTATAGATAATGAGAAAATTTGACAAAACTTTTGAAAGTTCAATAAAAGACATTAATTACAGTAAAAGACATTAATTACAGTATAAATACATGTGAAGAGGGTGGTGAATGTAGAAAAAGCATTTTGTGTTATCTGTCTACTTTAGAAAGGACATGAAGAGGCAATTTAACGAGAACAATAAGTTGTGATAAAAAAAATATAATCATTGGAAAAATTAAACTGAACACACAACATGCCAGTATTAACTAATCAATTAAAGCTATTTTAGTTGATTTCATAATCCTTATCATTCAAAAGTACAATCAGTCATCGCACATTGAAAGAATTCAAAAATGTCTGAGTTTTTTAGAATACCCTTGTGCTACTTACAAATGGAATGTTAAATAGATTTGAAGCTGTTAAGTCGAAGAAGCTGACAACTCCATTACCATATGCCAGCACAATAAATGAGCAGTCAGGACTCCACACTACTTTTCTCCATTGTGAATATGGATCACGAGCCACTGTAAAAGAAATAATAATGAACAATTTAAATATTTGAGTAGCTCTTGGAAGTTATTGTCCAAAACAAATTGATACACATAAATTAAAGTTTATTCTATCCAATATTTGTTGTATATTTTCCAAAGATATCTTATTAGGATATGACTCAAATGTTGGGTTTATGGAAGCCAGTGTTCTGGACTTCTATGCAACTGTAGTTACAAAATGAACCTAAATTTTACAATCACTCTCTAAGCTCAGCAACAAACCTCACTTCAGAAATTCACCAAAACGGTGGGCAGAAAGGTGTAGTAATCCCATTTTACAACAACTATATTATAATATGTCCTATGTAATAGAAGTTAAGCCTTGTGTACTAGTATATAATGGATACTCAGCTATACAGTTACATTACTAGTAGTTTAATACATTACCGGTAGTCCTTGCTGCAATAGTAGCATACTCGGAGCGTTTGGTCCTGATCTCCAATATATTATCTGTTACAACAGCAATTACTTTGCCCTCGTCACCAAGAGCTATTTGCCATTTCTGGAGTTTCTTTTTATATCTGAAATTTTTAACAGTAATTTATGCGCATACTTTTTAAAGGAAGTTATTGGCGATTTCCAATACTTACGCATTAATACTGTCAATTAGACTCTTTTTTGCTCCAAAAAACTTTATCCATCGCCACAAAGCCGACAAACTTTCAGGTAATATATTGTCCGACTTTTGCTGAAAGTAACAAAGATAGTTTTAATACCATTTATTTGTTTTATTTCCATAAACATTGTTGTCGACAGTAACTAGCTAAAAACAATTTTGTTTACCAAATATTCAGGTTCCGGCTTCCATTCGGAAAATACATATAGCTCGTGAAGAATAGAAGAATTTTCAGACATTGTGACTACTCAATTCTCAGTTCTTATTCTTCAAAAGTTCACATATGAATCGCCAATTTTACAATATATAAGCGATCAAAAACATATTGATCGCATTATTCGCTTATTTTTGACAATTAGTTTTGACAGTAAGCTGTCAGCGAAATTTTCATGAAAATTTTTTCAACAACTGCGCTCACTAGTTGATAAATTCGCCGAAATTGCGAATCAACCAAAATATTTATTTTGTACGTTGACGAAATATTGCAAAATAGAACATAATTTTCTACAAACACACAAAGACATAGTGTAATACTAAAATCGTAACAAGACAATGATAAAATATCTGCAGTAAAAAAAGTAGTACAAGTACAAATAGTACATTCTTAAGATCCCCCTTTTTTATGATATCTAAATAATGTATATTTAAAAATAGACCTCTCGGCCTAGTGGTAGTGCTCGGAAAAGTTTTTGGCTGAAAGAAAATCACTTAACCCAGTCATAAATTAAAAATAAAAACCAAAATCGTGAAAAATTCATTACAACAAAAATACATTTTACCTGTCAAATCTCTTGAAATTTATTTTGGTTTTGGCGATGTTTTAAGTCTATAAGCTTCTTAAATAAAATATGTTGTAGTGTTATAACACAAATACGTAGATAGGAAATAATTTTTGAAGATGAATATTAATTGGCTTAACAGTATCTATCAAAAGGTACGTAAATTAGTTTAAATTGAGATAATATTTTGTGTGTTTATCTAATATACTTTAATTTTCTCGATCAACTGCAGAGTTTGAATGAGAATGAACATAATATTAATTTTTGGGAGAAATACCTACGGGACTTGAACGGTTTGGACCTAAAGGTTTATTCAGATAAATTAACTGTACCAATTCTTGTACCCCTGGGCAATACACTGTTATTCCGGGGTGAAGTGAAGCACACCAATGAAGTCACTGTGGCACTTGGCGCTGACTATTTCGCTAAATGTTCTGTGCAGCAGGCTGAGATCATAAGACAACACAGAATCAAAAGTAAGTCATAAAATAGTCCTGAGGCATTTCATATTCTATGTTATTCAATCATAATAAAATATTTCTGATATTAGCTGTGCAAGACCACTTTCTGTGTTCTCTTACACATTAATAATCAGGCTTTCCATGTAAGTTTATGGCTTCTACATATCAAAGTAGTATTTGATTGAAAATTTTTTTTGATCTCTGATTTCACTGGTCTTAAACCCTATTATCGTTTTTACTGAACTATATATTTGATTGGGTCATCAATCAATTAATCAATCAAGTTGGATGTGAAGAGTTAAAGATCAAGCTCAGTGGTGTACTATTGAAAAGGCATATGTCTGGCAGTGGACAGGAGTAGGCTGATAATGATGATGATAATGATTATGATAATATTTGATTGTTAATAGGCAAACAGAACATGGCAAATGTTGCCCAAATCAGAAACAACACGATCTGATAGAGAACCAAAGTTATTGACAAAGCCCAAAAGATTATCACACTGTTGTGGCAATGGGCTGGTCACATCTGTCACAGAGCCAATAACCATTGGAGTAGACATATTCTGGAGTAAGACCACGCCTTGGGATACATAGAGTAGAACACCCTCAAGCTAGGTAGAGTGACATTATACAAAAAGTCACTGGCAGCAGTTGGATACAAAGAGCCAAAGATTGAGCTCGGTGACATGCTATTGAAAAGACCTATATCCAGCAGTGGATAGGTGTAGGATGGTGATGATAGTGATTAAATTGTATTATTTGATGCCTGTTTAATAAATGACTACTTTGTTAATTGAGTGGTTGTAAGCCCAACTATCAACCAAGAGGTAATTCCTAGGATGTGTACTATCAGATTTTTCTTAGAATTTCTATTAGTCTCTCAAAGTTGGGATTTGTGAATATATGACAATTAGCTCATTGCTTAATCTATGGTGTAATGCAGAATTTAAAAAATAGGTTGTGGGAATGTACCATACTCCTCTGCCTACCCCTTCAGGGAATACAGGTACGAAAGAAAAAGAAATGTTTAATAGTAAGTCATTTTTATTTCTTTTCAGATGCACAGTCAAAACTTGAGTTATTCAAGACTGAACGAGAGTACTTGGAAAATCATGTAAAATTCAGTAAGCAAAATTTATCTGAAGATTCAGGCCATGATATCATAGAAGTTTTTACTGAAGAAGAAGACAAAACTTGGCGAAAACAACATAAGGAAAGGGTGAGACAATATAAACAGAGAAAAGATAAAATTGATGAAGCACCAGTAACTGAAATGACAGATGAAGATCTATGGAATAGGTTAGAAGAGTTAGAATTGCAAGAGGAGTTAAGGAATGAATTGTCTAAAGTTGAAAGTGAAGATAATGTTATACAAAATAATATTATTGAATCATCATCCAATGAAATAGCTGCTGATTATACAGATAGTGATGATGGAGAGGAAGATGATATCGCTGACGAGGATAACAATGTCGGTAGTGATGACGATGACAGTGCGACTGATGACGACAGTAACAGTACTGATGACAATAATGTTACGATTAAAAAAGATTGTCCACAAAACAACAGAACAAAAATAGAGGGTATAAAAATAGACACAAAAACACACACAGCAAGGGAAGATAGCAATGATGAGCACATATCCAAATTAGACTTGTTGCATCAAGTAATAGAAAGGCATAATGTTGTATTAGATTGTTTATCATTATTCAAAAATAGAGAGAAACCACCATGTAAAAATGAGGAAGATTTGCTTTCAAGGCTCAATGAAATTGAAAAAGTTGAAGAACTTGAAGACGAAATGGACAGGTAAGTAGAAATTTTTTAAAACAATCACAGTGACATTACAATGTTAACTTTTTTTAGTTTACTATATTAAGTATTTTGTATGTTCCAAATTATTGTACTTTATTGCAGGCTAGAAGACATTATCGATGGTTTCGAGGAGGATGAACATGAGGAAGTTGATGAAGAAAATTTCAAACTGAACACACAAAAATCTGTTTCGTTTGCTGATAAAAATGAATGTGAAACATTGGAGCTTACTTTCAACCATTCTCTTGTAGAACCATGCAAAGAACCATATGATCCTGATAAAGGTATCAAGAAGCCTAGTGATATTTATGAAGCTTACTGTAAGCAGAATGAGAGTAATATCAGTGAACCTTTATCTATATTAAAGAAGAAAAAATATTCTACTCCAATAATGGTTGTCGAAGAGGAACTGGTGAAGACAGCTGAACAGAAGAAAGTTTATATTGAAGATACACAAGGAGCCAATGTAAACAGAACAGTTGTTATAAAAGATGTTGTAGAAAAAGTTGACCATAATGCCAACAGTTTAAATACGAATAATAGACCATTAAGTGTTTTTAAGAAAATGAGGCAACAGCGAAAGTCATAATTACATGAATATATTATATTATATGTGAAACTGGTCTTATTTATCATCAGCTCATCTAACAGTCATTTATATCGAAACATTCAGCAACAGTTTTTTCTAATTATTATTTTTTTCTTTTTTATCACAATATTATTGAGACAAAACATGTCATAAATAGTCTTAACTCAATTACGAGTTTGTAACGTACAAATTTGTCTTAAGCAAATATAAAGACAATGCGTGATCAGGTATCACAGTCTGTACCAATTAAGTCCTATTTCAAGAAGGTTACCTGCTATTCTTAATCTAAAGTACTTGACACTGCTGCTATTTTAATCAAGCCTTATATTATGTTTTATTAAGAATTATATTGCCTCGTTGGTCGAGCTCCTGCAAGCGCTACTACTGATTGACAGGTGCTGGATTCGATCCTCGTGTCGGGTACCATCCGATTTTTCTAACACAAAGTCCTAGAAGTAGTTCAGTATAAGAATTTGTGCCCGATGTAGACTATATGCTCACACCCTGTTCCATGGTGGGACGTAAAACACAACAGGTGAGTCGTGCGAGTGCACCACACTCCTGAAAACTCTTACAAGAAATGCAGGTGTCTAGATTAAAATATAAATAAATAATAAATCTAAAATGTTAGTTTGGCGCCAGAGTATTGAATTCGTAAAGTAAAATCCTATGATTCATGCACTTGTCAGATCAATTAAAGTAACGAAAACAGTTTAGTACATAGTAGCAACTGAATTGAATTGTATGAAATTATTTCCGAAATAAAATCAAAAACACGTTTATTTAGTAATGTACTCAAATGTGGGATTCGGCTAGCATTGAATTGATTATTTTCTCTAAGGCCTTGAAAACAAATTAGAAGTCAAAATATAAAGTTTTATTAATATTATTAAGTACTTATTAATTGTGGCAAAAGGCCTTTGCCTCTGACATTCGTCTTAAAATATGTTTTTTTTGTCACTGACATTGACAGCCATCTGAACAATTTCCTCATTCGTCCATTCGTTGCTTGATAGATTACAGTGACGTTATTTTTTAGGTTATGTTTTGATATCTTGCGGGAATTACAAGTAAATAAATAATATAAAAGTATTTAACTATTTATTGCATCAAATATCATGTTGTCACGTAATTCAAGATACATTTGCCGGCGATATTCGCAGGCAGTAACGTTTAGAACTACAGAATCTTCACCTGTAAGTGCAACATATATTTTTAACATAAAGTTCCGCCTTCTGTTTAAATACAATTGTAAAATGAATGAAACATTTTAATTACTTGACGCACAACTGATTTATCTTTATTTCTGCTTTATACGTTGTTTTAAATAAATATGGATATACTTATGTGATAAATACGTAGCCTACGATCATGTTACCTACATCGAGAACTGGCACATACGAATTTTCAAATACAATTTGATTTTTTTTAGTCTCAACAAAATGAGAATCAAATAGGTATGTTCTACACGATAGACAAGGAACTGGTTAAACAGCTGTACGGCCATGGAGGTTTTCCCAAGAGTTTCATGAAACAAACCAAAACCTTCACTGAAGCGTCGCTCATGGTGCGGCGGCCGGCCCTCAACATCATGGAATGTATAAAGGCCACAGACTTGAACAAACCAGTCATCAGATATGTTATTTGTATCCTTTTATTGTGTAAATACAATTCTATTTAAAATAAAGCTTAACACCAGTTTGTGGATAATATTATATTATTATTATTGTATTATCACATCAGGTCAAATCCTATCCTCGCCTTCTGTGATTCTACATACAGCATTCCTTTCACACACATCAGTTTCAGATATATCTAACTGTGACATTATCTAGTATCTGAACTATTTGGTCAAAATAGATAAACTATCATCTCTCTCACCACCTGCATCGATCAATATTCACATTGTATATCTGTTTTACTGTATTTCATGTTCATATATAAATTTAAATTTCCTTATGCAATATAATTACCAGACGGGGAGAAAGGAACAGGCAAGTCCTTGACTTTGGCACATCTGCTGCACTATGCACATGAAAACGGCTTTCTAATTGTTCACATACCTTGGGGTAAGTGGACAAAATGGAATTATATCTTATTTACATTTTTAATATTTTCTGGCTAATGGATTAATAGTTCATGCCTCTGAATGTTTGTCACAAGGTGTGGGTTCGATTTCTGCTACAGTACAAAGATAAATGTGACTAGAGCTAGTATTTATTATGTCCAATTGTAAAATTTATAATATAAACATGTATTTAAGTGATGCCAGTCATTGATCTGTTTACCATATTATAGACTCAGTCTAGTGTCGAATCGTGGTTGTAATTGATATTATCCCGAGATATTACATTACTGCTTGCATTGAATATGATACCAGCTGGCAATATTTTTATTTATTTTTAATTATTCTTTATTTTTGTTAACAATGGGTGGATTTAATGCCAATTGCCAATTTCTACCAGTCAACCTAGATGATGAAAATTTGTGGTGGGCACCTTAATTAAAAATATAAGTAGGATATTATATATTATAGTTGAATACATAATAGGATTTTAATTATACATACATAATTATATATGCACATACTTATCAGTGTTTTAGTTGTTAATGTTGTATATTTTCTAACTTTCGGGACAATGGACTTATTAATAAACTGTGTAACTAATAAACTGTTACTGTGAGGTTGGCAATTTGAGAAATAATATCATAAAATTATAGCAATGTAAAATGTTATAAAATCCCTAAATCCCTGATCCAAAAACATGTTAACAAGTAAACTTTCTTATTCTTTAAGAGTATGAATGTTAATCAATCTTTGAAAGCATTGGTGAGATTATAATTAATAAAGTAATGTCACATCCAAAATGATAATTTGGTATCCAACATAATAATTAGGTACCCAGTTTCAGAATGGCTGCGGCGAGTTCCCCGTAACAAGGAAATGTCAAATTCTCAAAAACACGAGGGGTTCGTGGACCTGCCGCTGGACGCCGCTGCATGGCTGCTGCACTTCAAGATGCAGAATCAGATACTGTTGAAGGCTGGAGATGTAAGTCAATCAATAGTTTCACAAAACTTTCGCATCTTTTGATAGTGTTAAACAAGCCTACCAGTAATCTGTCATTATTCTAATTATCCATTTAGTTATGTTGCACATGTTTTTTGCCAGGCTTTGTTATCAATCAAAATTAATATATTTATTGTTGTTTAACGTCTAGTCATTTTCAAAGGACCAACACATTTAGTCATGTTACTTTCCTTATATAGTATGTACTAATTTTATTATATTTAGTTAAGGACTACAAAGGAATATGTGTGGAGCAAGCGGGAGAAGACGGAGGCAGATGCACCACTGATGGAGCTTGTAGAACATGGCATTGCCCGTGTGAAGTATGCATGTGAAGTAGTTGATGCCCTTGTCAATGAAATCAAGGAATTGGCCAATAATAAACAGTAGGTTTCTAAAAGTATACTCTTTATAAACAATTCAACACATATCTTATTCCTATTAACACCAGTACTGTGTGTTGCCATCTTAATGAAAGAAAAAATGTATATCTACTTCCATACTCAGTCACTTCTTTTTGAACAATTCGTTTTATATGTTGTGTTTAATATTAACCAATATGTTCCTATTCATTTAAAACTATTATATTGGAATGTCATGTTGAATTCCAAATTTTGTATTGTAGGTGCAAAACATTTGTAGCAGTTGATGGATTCAACAGTTTCTTCTACCCATTAACGCGCCTCTGCACGCCCACCAAAAAGAAAGTGAAGCCTGAGGAAGTTACTCTCACCACATCCATCATGGAACTTACAAGAAATGACTGGGTACATTGTTTGGCTGTACATTATTTCATTTCGTTTCATAAACTTTTAATTGAGAAGTAGATATCGTCATTCAATTTGTTTTATAAGTTTTTCAATGATGCTGTAGATAAATAAATCATCAGTCTACTTAGCACTCAGTCACTGTAGACCCCTAATTTGGTGCGAAATATTTAATATCTCTCTCATTTCTTTTTAATAGGTTATGTAACATAAATTCTATTTCTTCACAGACAAATGGTGTTATTGTTCTAACAGCAGATGAATTAGCTGTGCCTGAAGATCATCAAGAGTCATATTTTCCCAAATATTTAATGTTCAAAAAGGTAACTTTTTTAAATCCATCTGTTAGTTAAATCTCTTGCTTTGCTCTATAGCCTATATAAATATATCTGATCAATATGTAAAAGTAAAATTTTTGTTCTAAACTTTTTTTGCAGGGTTTTGAACACTTAGACCCATTTGTACCAATTGAAGTGAAGAGGTACAATGATAGGGAGTTCATATCCTGTGCTAACTACTACAGAGACAGGTTATGGCTGCGTGGGCCACCCGATACAGAATCAGAACTGAAGCTGACCAGTGCCTGCAACCCTTACAGGTTTATGGAGATGTGTGCCCCACTGTAGGAAAGTAACGTCGAATTAGAATTAGATTTATTATTATGTATGTAGTGATTTAATAAATAAATCTTTCACAATTTATTTGTTTTTTTTTGCCCTTGTCATTATATTTTAATTAACAATTTAATAGTACTATTTTGTTATATATTTTAAGTCTTTATTAAAACCTCCAGATATTTTTCAAAATACAAGAATTATATTAATATATGAAATAATACACGATATTTATTTTAATAATTTACTCAAGTGAACATAATATCTACAGGATTGCACGATTTGTTAAATTAGACTTTGTAACCGACGATGTGGCGCTTGCCAATACATTCTCCAACGAAAAACCAGAACAGCACTTCAGCCCCAACCAGAACATTCAGTGTGGCTTGCTTAACAGTCTGCTGTTTCCATGAGCCACTCCTTGCAGTGGTCAGCAATTTGCCGATGCCAGCTCTGATCTGAGGAATTTCGCTCACTTTAGGCGGCGCCATCTCCACTCTTGCATACTTCATGAAGATATTGAATTTGGGGCGGGCTTGCGCGAGAGCCGCTGCAATATAAGACAGACTTCGTTACTGAACAATAAATTATACGTGGAAAAATATAAAAATGCTATAGAACGATTTTGCTTTTACAATAAAACAAAATAAAAATTGTATTCATGTACGAACAATTAACCTTCATTTTACATAAATTACATAACTATATACATGCAGTATCAATAAGATGGTTATACTTACAAGAAATTAATGACGGTATCTTAGCTGCTGCTGCCATTTTTCAACTTTTAATTAAAACAATTGAAATGAAAACGGCAGGTATAACAAGCCTTTATTCTGATATTTGACTTTAGAACATTGAATAATTCAAATGCTAGAAATGTCAAAACGTCTGCGCCATCTTAATCCATATCATTTTTTTAAATCGTTTTGTATGAGGGCACAACAAATTTAGTGAAATAATCAATTAAGAACCGGGCATGGGCATGCTGCTAAAAATTAATTTACTTAAAAAATTAATCAACTATTTATTTACTTATCACTTTTTTGTTCACGATGTGGATACATTATTGAAAGCTTTTTGAAGCTGTCTTAGTATTTTACTAAGTAATTTATACTACAAGCAACACATGTGCTACGTCGATCACTTTTGTCAGAAAAGATTTCAGACCGGCGTCCAAATGATAAGAATAAACTGAATTTTAGGGATAGACAGCAATAATTAGAGAATAACTAGTTTGATAAGCTGAAAACAGAGGCTGCTCTGTATCTTAGGTTGCCAGAAATGCATTTCTATGGTAAGTAATTAAAAACTTCAACAGAATCTATTTAACTCTGCGTGGTTTTTCAATACTATTTGTACATGATTAATAATAAATATAAATATGGTTTCGTCAACTTAACAATAAGATAAATAAAAAGTCAAATATAGTAATTGATGAATTCAAAACGTACGTAAGAACAAGTTTATTTTAAAATTGATAACAATTTGTGTTGGGCCACGTCATTGCCAAATTCTCGCCGGTCGA